>NGKI01000005.1:31677-71408 GCA_002162615.1 Myriosclerotinia duriaeana
TTTATAATGTTTATAATGTTTATAATGTTTATAATGTTTATAATGTTTATAATGTTTATATTGTTTATCTATAACACACGATGAAACAGACGCATTGCCCGAAAAGGCTAAGGATAGTCAAACCGCAAGACCAGTTGGAGACCTCAATCCTGCCAGTGCCATTAGGCATGACGATGGTAGACGAAATGCAATGTTCCAGAAATCTAAGGACCGCGAAACTGCAAAACACCTTGGAGATCTTTACTCCGCCACCCCCGGTAGGTATCGCGACGTTGGACCTTCAAGGAAGAGAAAGAGATCATTGGAACCAGAAGAGCCTAGACCCGCGATTCAAGCCAAACCTGGATCAACGTCCAAAGATCCTATGGACAATCGACTACAGGATCAACCCTTGTTGCAAGATCAAATTCCGGTCACAGTAAGCTTCATAGATTATGACATAAACTATGCGTTCTCTGGGAAGAGTACTAAGAAGAAAAGACCGGAAGCCTTGAAGGATTTCAAAGAGTCGGATATGCCATTGTCATTACAGAAGGATATCATACTTAGAGATGCACAGGGCGCAAGGGGACTCATCAATCATCGTACAATAAGCTTGGAGTTGAACGAAGGACCGGATGGTACTTGTTGGTTATCCCAGATCAAAGGATTGCCGGTAGGAGGATGGGACCGAAAAACTGAATGCATTAACTGTACTACTGCTAAGGCAAATGGGGAGGAGGACATTGTTTGTTTCTTCTTTTTCACTAGGAGAGTTATCAGAATTATGAAAGGCTGAGATTAGCTTGTGCGTGCACAATACTAGAAAATTCCACAATCCCATAGCATTGAAACCACATGAAAACAAACTTTCAGACTCTTAATTCTTTCCCATGTGACTACCGACTACCATATATATTTAAAAGATATCTCTGAATTTTGGAGAACGACTCAAGAGACCAAAGCGGTAACATGAGAGGCCATTATCGATAGAAAAAGGTGTAAATGAACTGCAACTTTGAGTTGGTAACATTGCAGGTCCTGAACTAGTCCGTCGCAATAAATGAGTTAGGGTAACATCGAAAGAAGATACTATCAACTCAGCAAGGACATAACAAGGATTAATACCCTACCCGTTCAGACCTCACCTGCTTGCGGCTAATCGGCTGAGCCACCTTTTGAACTGCACCAATGAGTTGGGAACAGGCAAAAACGATATCAGGCCAAAAAAAAATGCCCTGGGGAATATGAACAGATCGGAAGAAAGATGCCGGAGCTTATGTGGATACCTATCGAAAAGCCCACCTCATGTCACTCGTAAGAAGTGGTTGGAGATTTAATGGCGCGGATGGGAGACTTGTGTGAATGGAAGCCTTCGAGGGGTTTGGTTTCGGTGAGTGTGGCACAAGGCGACGGAAGAAAAATGTGAGATATCTCGACTACGAACCTGCCTCGATGATTTTGCAATCATAGCATCCGAAACCCATCGTCCGGGTATCTTGCAGCCATCTGTCGCTCTTGCCCGCCATTGAGTCCATAAGAAATCGGGCGATATGCGGACCGGTGATTAATCAAAGAACTCTGATAGTGGCACTAGCTCGTTTTTGTCGATCTCAAAACTTGTGTCTAATGTCGTTGAATTAAAGGAAACTCATCGGTTTATGCAGTAAGTGTATTATTCGATAGGTCCTGTCACTTCGGGTCCATCTATATTCATGAAACCTCTGCCCAGATTGCTTCTTGAGCTTCAACCAGATATGTCCGTGGCGCCTTGTTCGTTCATGTCAGAAAGTGGGGTGTACGTGGCGTGGCCTTGGATTCTTCTGTATGAAAGGTCAGTGATTGCTTGCTTACGTAATTCTTGTGAACTTAGCCGCTTTTCAGAGGTATCCATCCGTCAGAACCCATGCCGTACTAGTCCTTGAGTCCATTATCAAGAATATGACCGATGTCCTTTATCAAGGGCTTTACTTGTAAAACTTTGGGGCTGATTTCATCCAGTCTAAACCTGTCTTTAGAAGGGTTCTCCGAGTGGTATTAAGCATGGAGCTCCTTTGATGCCGCCGAAACCTTTACCGAGGCGAAGTCGGTCTGCGAACCTGTTGTATCATGCCTTCTAGTCCAACTTTTGAATGCCAGCATCACGTCATAAGAAATATAATCGCTCTGTTGTTGTTATGCCTTTTAACGGATATGATGTTAACGTCTGGTGCTATTGTGATCAATTAATTAGTTAAGTGTATTTTGATTGAACCCCGCATCCCGCATTTCGCATCCAGCCTTACGTCATCGATATCGGTCATATATTAACGCTGCGATTTTGGTTGAATTACCTAACATCCAAAGATTATACCACGACTCAAAGAGACGAAGAAACATACGATCGGCCAAGAAAGCGGCCAAGAAAGCAGCTCAGCTTCCTACCAGAGCTCAACGCATCGAAACCACTGATACATCAAATTTCGCCATCCACTCAAGAAAGATAGAGGAACATAATACAACTCTAGATAACCTCAGCCCATAAGAAACCGCCAAAAGCTTTGTGTTTGATAGCCCTTAGCCCGCCTGCTTCCGAGTAATAAGACAAAGTCGATAACAATCTCAAGGATGAATCACAGCATAAGTGCTAATGAACCACAATTCAATTACCTTGATTGTAAGGAGTACCTGCGTGAATCTGCTAAGCTCACCTAATCCAGCCCGGAGAAAGTCAAAATATCGTTACCCGGCATTATTCCACTGATGCGAAAGACATCATGCAGCGCCGCGGTGATGAGAGACACTTTCGCAAAGAAATCAATCGATTAGTAAAGATGGCATGGTTGTAGGCGGATGAAAACCAGTGTTGAAGGTTTTTGGCGAGGAGCGCTCCGAAGAAGCACGATCACCGAAATCAGCCCGGGAAGAATCAAGATCATGAGAGAACACAGGGCGCGGCTAAACTTATGATACAGGCAGACTATATAACGGGAGCTGATAAGACAGTTTTACTTTCCATACATCTTTAGACTTCGGGGCGGAGAGAGTTGAGGAGACTTGCGGAGAAAATGGGGCGCATAAATTTGAGAATGCTTGAGCAGATACGAATGTTACAGGTTGGAGGCATATGCCCGTGCAAGCTTATACGACGATGAATAAAGAGGGTGTGATGGGAATGGGAGGTTGGTTTAGCGGCGATGATATATCAATGGATTGAGCAGGCAGTACAAAAGGAACGAAGATGATTAGTTCATGCACACGATACGGCTGAAAGCGAGGGATTGCGATTCAATGAGGCAGAGCAGTTTCGTGGAAAGCATGACCACAAACACCCCCAGTTCAAACAAGAACTCGCCGCTTGCTTAGATAAGAAGCTTCATTCACCCCCAAAACTAAGGGGTTGACCAAAGGAGGCGGTTTGCGATGAACGAAAATATCCCCGAAGTATACGACGGGAATGAATCCGTATGAGCGCACTATGTTACATTCCCTCGTTTTACCTTGCTTTGAAAGTAATGGCAGTCGGTTATGTGACTCCAAACTTTGCGGTTTATCTATTAGAGAACGGAATACCAAGGGCCGTAAGTAGCGATACGTTTTGGGATCTGATTTCGGAGAAATGATGTCAACATCATTGACAAAACAGAAAATTGGCCCTTGTGCCCATTCCCCATGCGTCCGCACCTGACAAGTGTAAGAAGTGGAATCCAAGTCGAGGTCCATGGTTACATTGCTGTCATTATACTGCTGGTGATGTATACTACTGTGTCAAGCATTTAACCTAAGAACCTTTCGTCCTGTACATTGGTAAATCTGACGGTAGCAAGCTAGCTCCCATCCATGTCGGGATACCACCCAACTTAAGTTATAAGATTACGGGGGGAGGGGGAGATGGGTGTGGACTTTACATTTCAGCCCGTTGGCTCGAAGGGAGGAATTACTTGCGATGATTTTTCAGTGAAGGCTCTTTCCTTTCTCTCTCACAATCTGAGTCTCATCTTCTTCTGGTGCATATGAATATCACAACAAATCAAGACTAAGTCTGAGTGAAGAATCATCAGAAAATACATCACATCTTAATTCGATTATAAGTTTGGTCTTTTCCTCTATTCGTTCTCGACTCCTAATTCACACTTTCAATTCAATCCTTTTCTCACTCCATATTCCTCCCTCTCCTTTAACATCATCCACTCCTATCTTTCAGATATAATTTTACTACTTTTCTTTACTCCTTTCCATTTATAATAATCGTTTTCACCATCAACTGACTAGTCTATTCGCCACTCTACTATACGATAAATTGACCCGTCCCTACTCCCATAATTCACACTCTTCCTATAGTATGTTTATCTTAACTTTCATCTACTTCCCCTATTAGCTCAATTTCATTCTAATAATCCCCATTATCACGCAAATTTGCTTTTCAATGTTCTTCCAATTACCTGTCCTTCCCGTCTCTAATCAATGCCACTCACACCATTTTCTCCAGTCTAGTCCTCTCGCCACCCCTCGCTTGATGAGAGAGAGGTACGGACGGTTGAAGGGATAAACAAAAGCAATAGCCTTTTCAAATATACTGTTCCATCTCAATATCATCATTAATCTGGGGTACTGTGGACTGAGGGTTACGAGACCATCACCTTCGAGATAAACATTCAGAAATCCTTATCTATATAGACAAGCAAGCGAGCGTATATACTACGTCCTTCTCATATGTGCCTCCTCCCATGATGTCATTTCTTCTATATAACCTGGGGCACACTCATGATCTCGAAGTCTAATGGAACTTCGAGATGTCTTTGCTATGGTGAGGGGAATGTTTTTTGGAAGCGGGAAACTAAGAGCCATATTATTAGGAAAAGATAAAAATTGGATTTCGTGACATAATTGAAACCGCGGGTGTCAATCTATCACCGAGACACCATAAAGCATTGAGATATTATGAGCAATCACTCAGGAAGAGATCAGCTCAGGAAAACCCATTTCAATTCTGCAGGTTTGCAAATGGAAATTCTGCCAGGAGAATATTGGCCGAATTAGAGCATTTCCTGGTCGCAGATCTAGTTGTTCAACAAACAGCTCTACGGACAATTCGACCTTACACAAGCATTTTTGTACGTCAGGGAGATGTCTCTGAAGGAAAGGTCCAAGTCCAGGCAACTGCGAGAGGAATTCAACAATCGTGCAGTAGATGTTATAATCATACTTCTACGGCACCTCGTTCCTATGGCTACTCGGAGAATGAAAGTGATCATGACCGAGGGCTAGCAGATGCTAAGATACTTTTCATCGAAGCTGCATAATTGAACCTCAGACTGCACACAGGTTCTACCGCATATGATATACTGTGACCAATTATCAAGAAAACCAATTTCCACACTACGAAATATACAATGCAAAGTTCACGTTCCAAACCAGGGGCAGAATTATTTTGGCCCGTACGATGGGAATTTTACAAAGCAGGTTGTACACTATCGTCTCCTCAGTTTTATTCAACTTGCTCCGTGTGGGGTTGACGAAACGAACAAACTTCACATTATCCGCACGTACATGCCGGAGGGTAGTGAGGGTATACCAGCTGAGGTCGGATCATATTATAAAAAGGAACCAGAGGTCGTAACTGGGAAATATCAATGGAGCGTGGACAAAGAAGGTACCTACAGGTATACTACTATCATTTAATCGCTCCGGAAGGTTACACCATCGAGGAAACGATGATGTGCCAGAATGCAGTATCAGAATATGGGCTACACATTTAGAAGACGTTAACAGTCCATATTAACTTCAAACTGCCACTTAACATTCGTTCGGAAGTGAGGTGCCGGATGCGATTAATGTGACCTTGTGCCAAATCACTCACGGTGAACGTCTTGATGGGGCTTCATCTTATGGTAACCATCGAATGCAGGCCTAGGCGATTAATCGCGAATTTTTGAGGAATTCCAGTCCTTCATTGCGATGGCTGGACAAAGTCATCGTAGGACCTCGAGTGCGGCATTCCAATATCGCAGATTATGGCTTTGTACTTCTTTACATTCGCGAACGAGTTCTTCAAAAGAAGCTACCCTCGTGGGAAATAGTAAGAAATCGGCAACTGGAACACAGCATACATATAATGACACGAAAAGTAGTCTTTTCCACCACCAAATGGATTCTGCATGCATAAAAATGTGATTATAAACTGATAGATCGATCAAAAATAGAGATTTAGTTCGTGACATCCCCCAACATAGGACACTTCTATGTCCCTTGCAGTCCATGAACATGCAATGAATCTCCTCAGTATCCCGGAATCTTCTCCCCCACCCTTGTTATTTATATTGTCGACTGGCTATGTACGTATGGAAGAGGAGGATTTCGTTTCCTGAAGAGGACATAAAGGCATGTTCGGTGGATAATGCGAAAAGGCATCTTGGAAGTCTAATAGCTTGCTGGACTGTCGTGAAATATATGTCTTCGTGTTCGTCACTGTGCGAGAGGAAACAAATTGGAGATGATGCCTGTACCAAGAAGTTAGTTTGAATTCTTTTGAGAATACGTGAGAACCTTAACTGAGAGGAGAAACTCGCCGGGCATGGGTGATTCTCCGTAGCTGTTGCTTTGATCGCGGATTTCCGGATGAGATACTGGCATCAAAACTTGAAGAGAAAATTTATTCAATCCTTCTGGAACAGCCACTCTTTCCTTCTTTATGGCTGATTTTTGAGTGAGTGGTTGTCAATAGAGAGGCTGTTTACCACTCTTCTTGTTAGATCGGCATGCTTCCTTGCTATCTTCGCCGCTTCTTCGATGAATTGTATGTAGCCGTGGTCAATAACCAAATAGATTTTACTTTAAGAGATGAGCGATTTGCATGATAGTTTTCCTGGCGGTATCAGAGAGTTATGGTAAATCAACATCGTTTTGTGTCGGAGAAAGGTATATTTGCGTCACGGAAGGCAGATTCTTAAAAGTATTAGAGGGACATAGCATAATTTATTCACATCGGTCACATTCAAGCAGATTTTCCATATGATCAGAGTATGGGTGTTGCAGAGTATTTCATTCCCGAACTGACTACCAAAAAAAAAGCAAGGCCCATCAATGCATCGAATTTCCTCGTATATAAAAAAACGGAGGAAGAACGAATCACCGCAGAAGTAATTTTCAATTACGGATGTGGTGGTGCATCATCCATATATTCTTCCTTCGATCGCACAGGCTCATCAGAAGTATCTTCTGCCAATCTTCTACGTGGATGAGCACGAGGAGCACCAGCTGGGGTCTGCTGAGGAGCAGTATTAGCGCCACCGGAAGCAACACCACCGGAAGCAACAACAGGAGGAACAGCAGGGGTAGCACCAGGAGTAACAGAAACACCGCGAGCAGTGTTGTGCCGGGTATTGTTGCGGTAGCCGCCACGACCTCTACCTCTTTGGGTATAACTACCCAAGTAGCTAGTTCCATATTGTGGATATCGCTGGGCCTCTAGATTGTGCTCCTGTGTAACTTGAGCCATGATCCCACTCCACGCCGCATTTAACAGAGCTATTCCAGCCCCTGGAGGAGCAAATGGTTGAGGAACAAACCCTCTAGGAGCAAAGGGCTGAGGAACAAACGGTTGAGGAACAAATGGTTGAGGAACAAATCCTCCAGGAGCAAATTGTTGACCAAAATACCCTCCAGGAGCAACCTGTTGAGGAGCATGAGGAACAAAAGGACCAAAAGTCATCTGATTGTGACCTTGGTAACCCCCTCTTGAGCCTGAGCCACGTCCACGAGTCTTACCAATGGCACCACGGTCATTGATACGAGTGTTGGATTTGTTCTCTTTTTTCACTTTCTGCCCTTTCGCCTTCTGAAGAGCTAGTATCTCAGCTTGGGCGCGCAAAAGCTTCTTCTCAGCCTCATGCTTCTCCTTGGCAGCTTGACGATTCTCGTACTGCAACTGTACGATAGGATCGAACTGAATGTGCGGACAGCGATGCTCTGGCCCTTCGATGTGATCAGGATGAATCTGCGAGAGCGGACCGGAAGCATGTGGCAAACTCCAAAAGCTATCCCGAGCTGTGGGTTCGATCTGGCCGGCAGCTACATCTGCTCCACGAGCTCGTGCAAACTCAGCCGTCTGTGGTCGATAGTTATCCTGTGCCCACCTTGTAGGATCTATAAGCCAAGGTTCTTGGGAAGAAAGAATTGGTGGAAGATCGTTTCTCTGTCTAACCACGTATTTGTAAACATCTTTAACAACGAGTGGCTTCTTGCCAAACATTGTCATCAATGGACAATACTGAATGCAATGCGTGCCCTTTTCATGACAACGAGGACAGAATATCATATATCCTTGATCATCTGAGTGTGGACAGTTCTGAACCTTGTGGCCAGAATTCTTACATGCTGCACAAACGAGCTGAGCATCCGTTTGAGCAACATTTGCATTGGGGTTATTTGAATTCTCCATGACAGTACCTGCCGGTGGAGAAATTGCAGGTTGATTAACAGCAACACCGTTGTTAACGGTGTTACTGCCGTCAACAGAACCACCGCCTACAACGGTGTTTCTGCTGCGATCAAGAAGAGGGGAATTGGTGTGATTGGCAGCGGGTGAATCACCTTGCCCAAACTGTGAATGATTTGGATTGAACATTCTGATTAACGAAATTATAAAAATTTGATGATCGTTGAATTTGTGAGAGATTCCTGGAGAAGAAAATATTTTGGGAACGAAATGCTAAACCATACTATTTTTTTTTCGGCCGCAATCAAGCGAGTTGGATACTCAGGCAAGTATTGTAGTTAGGGCTATTCACTTTAAGCATTTGTTTTTATTGCTATCTAATAATATATTCACTCTATACAGACATCGAATCGTTTATTCCGAGATTCATTAATCACTAGGGCACATCATACATCACGTATTCACAAGCACGAATAGCTAAGTTGGTTTGAAGAGTTGTCATATTTCATCTATTACTGGTCTTTAGGTATAGTAGAACAACACTATAAATAGTTGAACTCTCACTGATCAGCGAGGGAAAAAGGTTATCGCCTCATGTACAATGAAGCAGATGCGTTGATCTCAAGGGTCAGGATGTGGAGTTCCAAAATTCCAGCCTTTATTTTTTTCTCATTACAGTTTCCTTCTTCTCGAAAGGTCCGTAAATGTCTTTGTGGTATGTATATGGAATATCTGAATCAGACATCCATGAAGGACGGGGCATTGGAATCTTATGATCTTCTTCAAAGCGACCACACGGAGCCCACTCTTGACTTCACGGTAGGTTCTGCATCAAATATTTATTTGTTTCAATAAACCTCTCTACCTACTTTGGGTAGGCCTACCTTTAGTAGTAACGTCGGAAACAGAATTGACATCCGCCATCTGCTCATCCGTATGTGATTATTCATTGGATTTAGCTTTTGCATCAGTAGAGTGTTGGCTTTGCTCAGACTGATAACGGTCTTCAATATCGCGGTCGTGATAGAGGAGGCCATCGTGGTAGCAATCACCAAGGCAATGGTAATTAACGCACTAGCCATACGCTTGTCGCAGTCGAGCATACTTATATAATCATTGAGTATACAATAGCGCAGGCTCAAACACCTGAACTTATTAGCAGACATCCCAACTAAGATTCACTTCATATACATCGGTCCCGGTTTAAAGGCTGTTCGGACTATAGGTGATTTATTTGCACTGACTGATTTACACTCACCCAATACTCTAGTACATGCTCTGATCTGAATGTAATAATCTGCTCCTACCTATCCATAATCACCCTAAAAACCTTATAACACCTTTTATTTCTTCACTCACCCATCTCCACTTTTCCGTTCTTACCGAACCTTCACTTCACTTCACTCTCCTTTTTGATCAAGGCCATGGAAAACTTGCTATTACACGAAATGATTTTCACTCACGGTGTCGCCCCATCACCCCATACAAATTCAATACTGATTTTTATACTCGGTATCCTCGGGAAAACTTGAGATATGAGATTAGATAGGGAGCTTCGAGGTTGGTTGCTAGGGAGTGACTACCGTGACAACGCTAAGGAAAATGCGCTAGCCAATCTACGCATCAACTTAAATCAAAATAATAACCTTGAAGACCTCGGGAATCTAATAAGTACAATTAAATTATCAACGACGATCTTCGAAAATGATAAAGTTTGATAATGAGTTCAAAAATTTACCCGCAAGGGTATACATATCTCGATCATACTAAAAAGATGTATCGAGAAATCATTCAAAAGGAAGAAGAAGAATGTGAGTTTCCTTGGTCTTTCCAAGATCGTAGTCAACGTACACAAGAATTGGATGCCGAGTTCGAGGATCTTTGGGATAGCCTGGAACGTGATATTATCGATGATATTTATCAAGTTCAGTTTTTGGCTGAAAGAATATTTTGGCTTAGGCACACTGGGAAGGAATTGAACTATTCCTCTCCAAGTGCGAATCAAGCCGCTTGGGAAAAAGAGAATCGAGCTCAAGGTCAGCAAGTTCTTGCTGCACCAAAGGCATCTGAAACTCTCCCAGTTCCTGATCAAGATGCTCATCCTGTTGCAAGAAATACTCCTGGATGATGAGACCGAGGAGTAGGTCGAAATCCGCCTTGGGAGGGTTTTCAAGAACCATAACCTCCTGACCCAAGTTCTGGCGCCGGGGGTTGTGTGTGATTTTTTTAAGCTAGATGAATGAATCGTTTACCACTTACCTTTAATACCATGCTTTGACTGTAGTGATCAAATTGTGAACATGTGCACTGAACTAACACTTAGGGTTGTTGGTGTGTCGATAAAATGATTTGTGTTCGATAATATTGGGGTGAACCAAAACCGCGGATAAATAGAGGGAAAATGATATTCAATTTATAAAACAAACAAGTAAATGGTGGATCTGACATTGTGAAATCCCTCCTGTTTAACCTTTTCAGCCAATCCTACTTTAGCCCTGGACCTGATTGCTGGAATATTTTTCTAGTATCAAAGCCTACGTGCGGCGGTCCATTTCTATAATAACATTTCTTGACTATGAAATTGGGGGCATCATATCTGAGGAATGCCTTCACTTTCCTATCGCAGTCGTGTTTGCTTCTAAGTATTTTCTGTGGAGTTATTCATACCTTCCTCAAGGTTCAACCACCGGCGATATGATAACGGGGTTATGTGGCGACTCGAATGGCTGAAAATCGAAACATGAACCGGTTAAAAACACAGAAGTTCTTATGTTGGTTCGGGGAGTCTATTGGTCCCTTGAAGAAGCACTGGCTGCTGCTGATGCTGATGGTTGATTTATCTCGGGCTAAACCCCGATTCAAAGGAGGGGATAGTCAAGCTAAAGTCACATACCCTATCACACGAGAAGTACATCTGGAGATAAGATCATTCGTTTATAATTGATATAGTAGCATGTTGCCTCAACTCGAAAGCTAATATTACTCATGTCTAACTATGTACACAATCTGAGTCATACTCTACCGGTCAAAATCTCGGATTCTGTATGTATGGTTATGATTTTTCTGAGTAACAAGATCTTTCAGCACACATGTAGATGCTTCTCAACCGCAAGCCAATAATTACTAATTTGAATTGCGTGACCATGGGTAAAGTCATCAATTCTTTTTCCGGTTAACAAAATATGTGACCCCTGAGTATAATACCAGGAACTCAGCCTCTAGATCCTTTTACACTCTTTTTTTGTTGTCAGATAGAGAGCTCTGCGGATATGCACTCTCGAGTATTGTGTGGAAGGTATATTTGAAACGTAATTCCACCAAAATCTCTGGAAATATAGTCGTGTCTAAAGATAGTTCTTCATCAACTAGAACCAGGAGTTCGTGACATTAGTAATTTCCTTGTGAGGGAAACTCGTGCGGCATTTAGCACGTAAAGTAGGATAGTGCTTCCGAGCTTCCCACTTCAATTGGCATCTCTACCTGGGCAGGAGTAGTCAGGCAGCTATTCGTCAACCATCATCAATTGTATTCAAGGCTCAACAATATACCGTGACATGATTGCTATCATTGTGCTTGGCAGTGTCAGATCTGAAGTAGAGAATCAAATCCGAGGCAGGATACCTATCAAGATGGATTGGAAAGGTCCATGGATTTAGTTTGGCAAGTTTGCACATGCGGTTTGTAATTTTCCCTCAACTAATTTGCCTGTAACCTTGCTGTGGACTGAAATCGTTGGTAAGTTGATGACTTTGCGGATGAGGTTTACCAGTTCTGGTCAGTGTTTCGGCCGATGGGGGTCCAGCTGCATAAATTTCCAAACTTGTAGGTAACCTCCGTCTAATTTCCGACTTCTTATTATATTAATGTTATTCTATATCGAGGTGTTTGTATTATACCAAGGTAAGTTGCACAGATGGCTGAACTTATTCGTTATGTCTTCGGCTCTTATGAACACCCCATTCTGCCTGCAGCCTCAAATCTCATTCTCCGTTCAATAATGAAGCCGATGGCCAACATGTATTCTCTATTGATGTCTCCTGCCTCTTGTGAGCTCCGCTTGTATTCGAATAATTCCTCCTATAAACCAATCCGCCGAGTTCTATGTCAAATCGCTGTGATGACTAGTATTGACGGAGTGATTAATGGGGCCTATGTATCTACCCGGTTAGTTCCTAGATCAAGTATTGATGCAATAGTTAGGACTTGCTTTGCCTCAAGCGTCTATCTCTTTCCCGAGTAACTAATCAGAGTAAACATACCTGTCAAGTAGATCATGTGCCGGCTCCAACGGGTATGAGAATGACACTATCGGAGAAAATATATGTTAAAACATCATCTAGCACAAAGCCGCCAGATGTGCCGCTGAATAATATTTGCTTTATTACCGGTTGCAATATAGCACGCCAATCTCAAGGTACCCAGCATTGCGGTTAGTCCCAAGCTCTACACGCCTGCTGCCATACTCGCCATTCTCACACGCACCAACACCCAACATCCCACAATCCCACTCCTCGCCATTGCAGCTCCTATCTTATTACCTCCCACATAAGTCAATGTACATGATCTTCTTGCCTCGTTGGACCTGTTCCGGGGTAAGTCGTGTTTGATTTCGGTATTGTGTCTTTCCATCTATTCTGCTCTGCAGCCTTCTTTTTTCCTTGTATCTTGTGATCCAACAGAGTCTGATTCCTTGAACTTGCTTTCTGAACTTTTGTCAATCATGTCCTCGTCTCGCTAGTATTGTTCTTAAACTTGGCTCTTTTGTTCTACCACTAGTAACTTCTGTGCTTGCAAGGGTCTTGGCAGGATTTATTGACCAAGATGAGATCTAAAACGTTTCTGTTTGGATTCAGGCTTGAGTATTCGGCGGTATAAAATTGGGCTTTTACTCGCGAATTAGCCGTGGATAACAAGATCAACTCCACGGTTGGACATGAGGCTGGGGAATTGGTAGTGTGTGGTGAACGGTGCAGCAGGTCTTTGCGCGTCTTCCACGAAGTTCCGTCCCGAGTCGAGTTTGAATAAATTCTTTCCCTGCTGTGCTGCTTAGTGGCGTATTGGCTTTGAGGAGAGTCTAAATAATCTTCATTCGTTGTGTCATCGTGTAGTCATTGGGTGCGATATTTAATTGTAGGGTCGGATTAGCGTAGTTGGAAATTGGAAGTTTTCTTTCCTCGCTAATTATGATGGTGCGATGATGCAATACAGGTTCTACGCTTGACTTTTATGTGTTTAACGAAGATTCAAGAAATATTTAGATCGAATGTCCATCAAGGGGAAATTAAAGAATCAGAGAATAAAGAAGAACAATAATACGGCTCTGAAGAAAGCAAAGCTGGGAGAAGCATTCATAATAATGACTTTTCGTAGCTCCAGCTACTATCTCCGAAAATAAATTCTAGGAATCACGGAATGATCAACAGCAACGTCTTCTCCTTACCTCTTCGATGAATGCTCTTGGCCTCTTACCAAACCTTCCAATAACTTAATCTCGAACTTGCTTCCCTCCCTGGAAATCTGCTGTCCATGCTAAACGTCTATGTACGAGATTAATTTCCCAAAATCGCTCTGATTTTGGGGGTATGTATGTCCATTCTATACGTTCATCATCCATTCTCTGCCTTTGCAGTCTTGCCTCTCCCATATATCTATCATCGAGTCATAACCGTTGGAATATTGCCTCTCTCATGTCTCCAATAACCATCGTCCTTCTTGGAATCTTCTTCAAAGTCTTCCCTCCACCATTATTCAACGTCGCTTACGAGTCTTTGTCTCTCCGTCCGCCCCCGACTTTAATCTTATTCTTAAGGTATATGTCCCATGGTAACGTTATCGGATTTTGGGACTGAAAGGGTCGGATATGAAAGTTCTAGTGTTGATTTTGTTGGGCTTGGTGTGTTGGCTATGGGAGGCCTGGTTGTTTGAATCGGTTCGAACCAATGATATGATCTTAAAAAAGATTTCCTTGCCCGGAGATCACACTTATGGTCGAGGTTGTTGAATTTTACATTCCATCTGCCCGCACCGATGTTATAATCATCGGCTAGCTTTTATTCAACTATTATGAGTTAGTATATTACCACGCAGTTCGAGTTGGGAGTACAAGATCTGATTTCGCGTATGAATGTTTGATGCTCTATGAACCTCACTCCATAAATTTCCAGAGTCATCGCCACTGTGGTTGCGGCAGTCAAATCATGGAGCCAGTTGGCATGAATGATTTTTTCGGAGTCTTTTTCCAAGGGCTTCACTGTCAAATTCCCCAGGGTCTATACTACGGGAAAACCTGCCGTCCTATACGCACGTAATTACATTCCTTCCTCATCATATCCGAGTTTCTATTGACATAACCAAAAGTTGAGCCGTCAATAACTAAGCTCATCAAATCATCTACCATATAGTCCGCTGGTATTGTATTACGTGCTGCTCCGCCATGTATGCATATAACTCCCTCGCTCCATCTTTGATTTTGGATTCAATGACAGCAAAAAACTTCGATCTTGGTATTATTCAAAATCTTTCAAATGGACAATACTAATTTCTAGTTCTCTCTGGATTTTTCCGCCGAGGAGTTTTTCTGCAGCCAATCCTCGGATCATTTGCTCCACAATTGTGTACTCTAATCATGCCAATGTATCCTTGATTCATTAGAATAGTACTAACATTGAGAGGCCAGTTGGCATAGAGGTTGTGGCCCAAGTCTTTATCCGGCCGTCGAAATCCAAGCTCATCATCTCGTCAACCCTGAGTCTACGCGCCAGGTAAATCCGTCGCCACAAATGCAGTTTCCCCACTACATCTTAGTCCCCGAGATCCAGAAGCTCAACAGCTTCTCTAAGTTTCCTGTCGGTCTTATATTGCGGTCTATCAATGTTGGCCTTGGGCAAAAATAACGTCTTTCCACGATTTTCAGGTGCAGATTACTTTTATCTATTTCTTCTGGGTAAAGTCTGGCATATGATTCATTCACTGAGAAACTTTGGAAGAGTGAGGATCCAGATTTAAAATTTGAGATGTGAAAATTGTAGATGAAGAGACAAGATCGTATGCTCCGACAACAATAGTTTGGTCATTCCGGATGAAATCTCTGCTACAGTGTTTAGGTACTAGAAGGAACTAAGGGGATGAAATGCATGTACGGATGACAATTGCCAGAGCTGCATAGGGAAATCTAAAAGCACATAATGGATTATGACGCCAGCATACCAAAGTGATGGGGATTTGGTTGCCGAACTATATAACTCACTATATTACTCGTATTATAAACCATTCAGAAGAATACCTTTTGGAGGGATTCACGTAATGGTCGTATTTACCCCTACATCTGTTAACCATCATGAGCTCATCTTCTCACTTGAATCTGAGATGAAGTATAGTACAGAGAAGATGGAAAATGAAACAATTAAGCACAAAGGCGTGACTTTGCATTGTTCCGTTTCTTTGCGTCTCGACCCATTGACGACCTATGAACCTAGAGCCTGAAGTAACCAGCCAACCCCAAGTCCACGACTTCGAGACTTGGAGAATTGGATGAGGACTAGTCATTGGAAAGTCCAAAAAACCAATAGATATGTAGAGAGTGTCCCTTTTGAATTGCTGAATCTTGGGTAATATGCTATATAGATGATTCATATGTTGTGGCGTTGAGTCTTGTTAGTAAAGTAACCCCAATACATACGCCTGCAAGTAGAATGCATCAACGATTGATAAGATTGGGAGATGGCTTGCTTGTGTCTGCTCGTGTCTGCTCGTTTCTGCTCGTTTCTGCTCGTGTCTGCGCCCATCAACATACTTGGGTAAAATAATGCCCAATTTTCAAATACAATGGTAAGAGAATCTTAATTTGGATATGGGTACTGCAACATGTGAGAGTACCGACCGTTAAAGGAGTCCAAGTAGATTAAATATCTCGATGTCTTTCCATCACCTCGTATGCTGACTGATGAATTGGGGTGAATGGATTTCGATGATGGCATTAAAAAGGTAGTTTTTATTTGATGGTCTCGACCTTTCCAATTTTATCCTATTTTGATCAATCAAGGAATTCCGAGTATGTTGGGGAGTGACGACATCGGCTCAATGTCCCGATTTTATGATGGAGGGTGGCAGATGCAACATGAGAGAGAGAAAGCTAGTCGGGTAGGTTAACACAATAGAAATATTCAACCATAAAATTAGAAAAGGAATAATAATAATAATAATAATCTAATAATTCTTGTAATTGTTAAAATATTCAAATTCAAATTCATTTGTAAACAATGAATAATCAATCAATCAATGAATGAATGACTAATGACTAATGACTAATGACTCAAATCCGAGGCATATTCGAGTCATTGTTACATAAGTTATAACAAAGTCAGAAGTGGCTGATTTCGACTCATCTTCCATCTTCATAATCCCCCACTTGATCATATCAATCATCTGCAATTACTTTCTTCCCACTTACGACTTACAAAGAATAAAATAAACTTGTTGAGAATCCTCTCAAAAAGTCGTATTTGTTATCTGGATCGACATTCATACCGTCTTTTCCATCATCACTCTATACCTATTCGTGACAACCCTCCGAAACCTTTTATACCCAGCTCATCAACACCAACTCAATCTTTACATTACATGCCATGACATCCAATCTTTTAACTTCAAAAGGTCAGAAGCTCTGTTTACATACTCACCGCTTTCAATTTTCCCTATCTCCCCCTTATGCATCTACCTTAAAGCCCGGTTGTAGTGCATATTATGGCTTTCTTCTAGGGTCATCTGCTTGGTACAATTGACAATTGACTGATGCGTTGGCAGATATTACAAACGAACATGATTCCGCCTCACAAGCACCTGAAAATCATTCCCAACAGCCGCTGAAAACAAGGATATGCCGTTATTTCAGTAAATCAGGTAAATAATCTTTTCTATTATTCTTCCATTGTTTTTGAATATTTTCATTGGTCTGCCGGAAGTTGGGGAAAGAAGAGGGTATTGTCTTGCATATGTAATGCAAAGTTTGCATTTTGTGCAGTCATTTTGAAGATCCCGTGATGAGCGTGGGATGTGTATGATATTGAGATGAAGTTGGTTGGGGGGGGGTGTAATTTGTTGAACAGTGGCGCTTGTCATGAGGCGTTTGTATTACCACGACTGGGTATATCTTGGGTTACACCACGTGATATTGGAGCCAAATGGGAAATCATGAGAAGGGATCGATTATGAAATGATATGGAGCTGATATTGGTGTTTTAGGGAATTGTCGAGCTGGTGACAGTTGTTCTTTCATCCATGACCCAACGAAACTTCCTAGCCGTACCACGGTGAAGAAATCAGTGCCCGAGGTTTCTCAGGCTTCGATATCGGAAGCTACACAAGGAGGACAAAAAATGATTCACAATCATTCATCACAAGCTGTCACAAATCCTGTTCCAGCATCACGGGTGGTATCGAAGCCGATATCACAGGCACAAACTGAGAATCCTCGAGAATTTCAGCTAGGACAGATTCGCAGACGATTCTCCCCCAAGGAGATTCGACCATCTGGAATTACCGAGGGTACTACTATATTGAGTTTTAATCTCACTCCATCGGATCCGGATTTCCCTTTTGAGATGACTGCTTTGGAATGTTCTCTTACAGTACCCCCTCGATATCCGACATCGCCGCCTACGTTGAGGGTGGACAATAAAGATATTCCTAGAGGATTTGCTATTAATGTCGAAAATGGTTTTGATGGTCTGGTCAAGGAAAAGGAAAACTCTACACTCTTGGATTTGATGAAATCCCTGGATAAACATTTGGAAGAATTTCTATCTGCACAAAAGGTCGAGACAGTCAAAATTGTCATGAATAAAGACACACGACATCTTTCCCTTACTGGTAGAGAAATCCAACCTGTGGTTACACTACCGAAGCCTGAATCTGCAATAAAAGAATCGGAAGAACCCAAGGTTACTCCAAATAAACCAATTGTGATTTTCACGGAATCAGAAAAATATGAGGCGTCGAAGAGACGAGAGGTAGAGACCAGACAATTGGAAGCGAGAATGGGTAGATTGCCCCTTTACAAAAAGTCTAGTGACGGTATTGCTTATACGGTTCCAATTGAACCACGAAAACGTGGAGAATTACCACCGGCTATCGGAGCTGTTAAGGCGATTCAACTTTTTGTACCCACCATATATCCGCTCGAAGCTTGTCGAATCAAATTGGAAGGAGTTGATGCTCCGGAAGCAAGATCTGTAGAGAAGGGATTTGGGCAGAAAGCTGAAGAAGCAAAAGCTTTGAACCTGATGGGCCATATTAATTACCTCGCACAAAATATGCATGTTCTGGCGAAGACTATTTTCGAGACAAAACCGAAGCCAATTGCTCTTGTAAAAACACCACAACCTATTCTTGAAGAACCAAAAGATGTCAAGGGAAAGGGTGTGGTCACTGAAGAAGTTGAGGACAAGAGTCACATACAATATATCGCTCGGCCACCTGAATGGACTCTTGTCAACACCGAAGATGGTGACTACTCCGACTCCGACTCCATGTACTCTTATGATAGTGGTGATGAATCGGAGTCAGAAGATGGAGGAGTTGAAGTTGAGCACGAAGTCGAAAACTCGACACCAAATCCTGAACGGGGTACAGCTATATCATTTCCTTTCATCGAGCTTTATGGCATTGAACTTTTGGAAGTAACTACTCTAAATGTTACCGTCAAATGTTCTCGCTGTAGAGAGATTACTGAGATCAAAGGTCTCAAGACTGGAGTTCAAAAGACAGAAAGTTGTAGGAAATGTGCAACTGGACTTGTGATTTGTTACCGTCGAGATTTAGTTCATGCAAACAATGTCAGAGCTGGATTTTTGGATCTTGAAGGATGTGTGATTGGTGATATGTTACCTAGGTAAGTCACATTACATTCTTATTTACACAATACCAATCTAACTCACAAACAGTACATTTACACCAACATGCTCCACATGTTCCACAGTTTACCCAGCTCCAGGTATCGTTTCCATCCGTGGCGAAACAACTACAAACGTCTGTCGAGAATGTCATTCCAAATTCACCTTTTCAATTCCCACCATCAAATTCTTGCAAATATCCTCCTCAGCAACCCCTCACAATCTGCTCCCTAGGAAAAAGAAAGAAACACTCGGTATCGTCCCAGGTACCCCTCTCCCTAAGAATGGTCTATGTAGACACTATGGGAAAAGTTTCCGCTGGTTTCGCTTTAGCTGTTGTGAGAAAGTCTATGCATGTGATAAGTGTCATGATGAGAAAGAAGAACATGTTAATGAGTGGGCCAAAAGAATGATTTGTGGATGGTGTAGTAGGGAGGGGACCTATAGGCCTGAGGATTGTGCGGGGTGTGGTGCGAGGGTTATAAGTAGACGTAGGGGAGGAGCAAGTTTTTGGGAGGGGGGGAAGGGGACGAGGGATAAGACGAAGATGAGTAGAAAGGATAAGAGGAAGTATAGAAGGGTTGGGGGTGGGGTTAAAAAGATTTGAGGCGGTATAGTGGGGGGTTTTTGGTAGAAGGTACTTGGATGTTTTGAAGTCTGATATCACTATGTGCTTTATGTACCTATAGAAACCACTAAATCCATAGAATCCAGACTCAAGTAGACCCTCCAACTAACAGAACTAGAACCTTTCTCAGAAAATTAACCTTCAAGCCACAAACCCAAAATAGACATAGTTAAATATCGATAGGCATTCTAATATTCCAATAACCCAGTAATCCCTTGGATGGATAAATCCTGTTTTCAAATTCCTCGGCATACACATCAAATCTCGGTATCACATCTCACAAAAACATAAACACCCTCTGAAATTCCATCCCCCAACAACATACCCGTTCCCTCCCGTTTCTCTTCCCGACCCGAATGCACGTACGCGAAGCCACTTCCACCATTCCTCGTTTCAATTCATTACTTTTTCCATCACGCCAAGATATTGGGCTGGCAACTTCAGTTCTGCTACACGACACGACACGAGTTATACGATGTCTTTGCAGTACGTATGGCTTGATGGTGTCCTCGATCCCAGGAACCTGGTTTTATTGCATGAGGGCTTGGGTGTTATTGCGTTGTGCTTTTCTCGATCGTCATTCCAGTTGTGAGGGGGTACGAAGAGAAACGAAGAAGGAAGGAAAAGAATGAGAGGAAGAAAGAATGGGTTTGTGTTTTATGTATTTTGTTCAATTTGTTTAGTAAAGTGAAAAGAGTTTGCTATTCATTTTTCCACCGTTCATTGCGATGTTTTGGTAAGTTTTATGGGAATGCCAGAGAGGGTAGTGCAAAATACATGCCGTGGATGTTGTGTGATGGATGGTTGATTAGTTTTATTTCAAGGTTCCGAATGGCGGACAAGAGATGGGTTGGGGAGCGCAGGCTTGAGGTTGTGAGATGTCAGAATGAGGGGTGCGTGATGATTGGTGCGGGTGTTGATGATAGATCCGGGGAAGGGAGGGAGCTGAGCTGTATACAGTTCATGCGGAATGCGGAATGCGGAATGCGGAGAGCTTTTGCTTGATGCATATGTAGGAGTGTTGTAGGTAAATTCTTATTGAAGGTTGAATAAATTCATTTCAAGCAATCCGATTTTCAATTTCCGTATGTCATTTTGTCTTGAATCAAAACCTTCTAAGTTGAGATGTGCGACCAAATCGCAAGTTTGGTTGCATGCTTCAAGACGCAAATGTCACAGATATTAGTGAGAGATTTAAAACAAACCAAAGCATTTTCTTCGGTGCATATGAGCTTCCAATTGAAATTCCAGCCCAAATGAAATACAAATTGTAATCGCGATCGAAATACCGGTATGCATGTAGTCTTACCCAGAGATTCTTCCGTGAGTTATGAGTTGGATCTTGGGAGATGGGTTGTGTACATAGCAATTTAAGTTGGTATAATTTAAAAGTTTGTATCTCTACAGTGTATATACAAGTGCCATCAGATAGGGCAGAGGTTAGATACCTAATTCTCCGGCTTTATTTCCTGGAGATTTGGGAAAGTGCTTTATCTTTGTGCTCCAAGTTTGTGCTTCAAGTCGAATAGCTGAGTCTGTGATATGATATAAAGAGGACCTTGGACATTGAAGTGGGATTTAGTCACAGTAGACAGTAGTAAAGAAAAGCCTGAAACCACGTTTCCATCCACCTACCCCTTCATCAAAATACCAGAACACCAAAACACCGCTTGCAACTAAACCACCATATCCAAGACCTTTCCCAAGATTAAATTGAATCTGTTGCCCGATGAACTTGACCGCCTCTTCTATCCTCCTTCCATCGTTTCACCTCCATCGTGCATGCCATCTCCGATTCCTAGCATAAGAATTTCCGACCCGACCATAAGTTTTATTCTCCGAACGCCAATATGCATGCACGCACTATACATGTCCATACCGGATCCCAATCCCTTGGATTGTCTAGATAATCTCAACCACTTCACTTGCAGCGGTATTATATTGTTCTGTACTGGCTCAGTTCCATCCAATCTAGTTTATACATCGGAAGTAACACTTCAGGCTTCTTCGGACGTTTGGACGTACTTAGATATCAGAATATAGTGCATACTGAAAAACACTATACTTGCAACTACTACCCATATATCCCAATTACATAATAGGAAAGAACCATATAAAACGATTAAAATTTATATTCGTACTCGTGTTGTACCGTTCATTTGATCCAGACTCCTCATCGCCCATATGATCTCCTGCTAGGCTGCTACCCAATCCAACAACACATATTCTTCAGCCCAGCCCAATTTACGAATCGGAATACCGAATTCAGATATCCTTCAATCTAGCTAAACTTTAAATCAACTGCAATTCCAATCACATTTGGTGCGTACTCAGGGCAACTAACCCCAATCCTCTCTAACTCAATAGAACGGCCGAGCCATTTCCTCTTATTCCCACTTCATCTTCATCCACATCATCCAAAGTTCCAAACCCACATACAAACTGAACGCATTCAGCACGGTTCATCTCTTCTTCCACCCAGCCCAACTCAAACGGTTGGTACCGGTACTCATCTTTACGGATCCTACCTGAGGCTACCTCCACTTTCATCCTTACTATCCTCCCCGGCCCCACAACTGCATATCTCGGAAGCGAAACTTTTGCTTCCCAGCCGTGTCCCCCTTGCCTTATGCATCGTGATGTGATTGTTGACATCAATTTTTCTCATACCCGCACGGTGAAAAACTTTTTCCCATGCATACCGTTACAGAGAGGAGATTAAGAAGCCGGAAAGAAATTCTGGAAGCTGTGGAAGTGGGAAAAGCTAAGGAGGCTGAATTGAAGAAAAATTACGAGGGTCGGAAAATGATCACGGCTCATCGCTTGATGATTCTCTTGTATCTAAAAACGTGTATGTGGATACTGATTTTCAGACCGGAAAAGGTTTCGGGAATCTGCGATGGGAAATTTGATATTATGGGTTAGAATAGGGAGGACTCAGGACAGGAGGTTGAAGAAGGTTTCGTACTCATGCCGCCAGAAAGTCCGCAACTCGGGAACAGACGAAATTAGATATTTACCTTGTAAATGATCATTTTCTGGTATGTGCTAGTTTATCCAAGTTGTAAACTTTCTGGCGGCATGAGTAAGTCTTGGAGTTTACCAATATTTTGATTTTAGGTAATTCCATGGAAATACTCGGGTTCCCCATAATGATTCTACTACAAACCACTTGTTATACCGTACCCGTGGGGGTTAATACATGTCGGAAATATGAAGGATTCCGCTCATGACCGACCTTCCTCATTTCCATCTCTCTTATCCAAAACTTGGGGGTACAGTACCGATATCCATTACCATTATCAAATCCGTTCATTAAACCCCCATTCACCATACTTCCCAAACAACTAAGTTTTAACCCATGAAATAACGTGGGAGTGGATTACACACGTCCATAATATTGATAAAGAATAGATAGGATAGGAAATTGATATAACCTGAGTAGTAAGTACTGAGTGCTAGTGGAATCTCGCTACAGCATATGTAACATTTAGACGTGGGATTTTCGCCTCGCGTGGCAGGTTAGGGATTTGTGATTTGATAATTTAAGGATTTTTGGGTCCTTTTGTCAATGGGATTTGAATCCTTGAGGCTGGCGCTGGCTCGTTCATGAGCACGAGCTTATATGCCTCGTGGGATAGAGGAAATGGAGAGGAAGGGGGAGTTCGGAAATCGGATTCAGATTAATGGAATCTTAATTCAAGTGTAATAGGCGAAGATAGACATTGGCAAACTGCCTGAATGTACTCTTGCGGTGACGATATCTTGTGATCTCAATCCTGAAGCCACAATACTCGTACTTTACCACCTGGAAATCTCGTGAGTCTGGATTTACCTGTAAGATGATAACCTCGGCAGGCCTCTCAACTCCCCCTCCCTCGCCCGTGATATATAATCACATGATTTCTTTTCATCCATACCAAAATCACGTCCAGTTTTCCCATATTCAATCGGAAAATCCTCCCCTGTAAAGCAATCGATCAGCTTCTAGCCTTTTTGACGCCCAATCCCTCGGCATCACAGAGACATCCCTACCGGTCCGAATATCGTCTCACTCCCCCCACTCCAAGGATAAAACGCCGTACGGTAACGACGACATGGTTTCGACCGGCTCCCAGGATGGGGTTTACGCGAATTAATCCTGGAAGTGAGGGATGGTAAGCAAGGATTGATAGGGCATGACAGGGCTACCACGCTTTGAGGCTTCGCTTGTATGGATCTTGACACATGACTTGGGGTATGGAATAATTGGTATTAATCGCATGGTTGGTTGGGATAATTTGGATGGTTAAATTGGTTGGTTTTGATATAGGTGAATGGAATCAATGGATGAATTCGGATCTGTTTCGGAGCAGGATAGATGTGACTTGGAGGAGGGGGTAAAAGGATCTATTGGGAATGAGGCTTTGGGGTGTACCTGCATGATGGTATTTACCCCAAAAACATATCCAAAGAATCGGTCTTAGACTCTTATAAGATATGACACGTAAAGATACTATACCATCTTAGAATATACGAAGACGAGGCAAGCTTGGTATTCGAGGTATATATCTCATTAATTTGGATTTCCAAACATACCTAATCCCTGAAGTAAATCAAATCATGGACAAATTCTAGACTTTCACTTATAAGTCGCGGCCATTTATTTAACCGACGGTCGGATAATTCATTCCGCTACTATTCCGTCCAATTCATACGGGAGAATTTGACCACTTTATCTTGATACTGGAGAGAGAGATAGAGATGTAATCATCGCGTTATATTTATGGGAATTTGTATTGTTGTCGAATAGTATATGGTACACAAATAATATCTCAATGTACTTTGGTAATTTCTCGTCGTAAAAAGTTCCCGCTTCTAAAATCAATATTACCCCTTTCACGGTACGATACCTCTTCTTCATGATGATGAGACTCAAGTAAACCTACCTACCTACCATATTAGGCCCCTAATAAGCGAATTGATTCGTATCGTATCTTATCCTATCCGTTGAAGAAATCTGCCCGTATCACATGAAATTCTTCATCACGATGTACGACGGGTGAGATTTTGGGTTCTTCGTCTACTCCCCCGCTCCTAGGAAGTACTCCGCGAAGGGTAGCAATCTTATCTTATTCCTGCTTACGGGCTTACTCTTTGGTTCTTTACCTGCTTATCCAGGTATCGTGACCGAATGTTCTCCGGTAATGCTTGAATGCTTAGAATGCTTATTGAGTTGCAAAAGAAACCGTTTGAGTGCTTGTTTGAACTTTGCATGCTGCTGCAGGGACCTTGACAAGCGAAGAGCTGTGAACCGGACACACACTTGCGGAATTTGGGTTTTGATATTTCTTCCGAACATGATGGGTCATTGCCCCCCATTCCCATTCCCAATTCAAAATCAAAAATATTTCAAAATATTCAAACAATATTCAAATATTCAGAAATAATAACAATCGATTCAGACAAATAGAGTTTGAATCACTCAAATCAAACTAAACATTTCGTAAACCCGCGTGTTTTAAATGAAATGAGATCAACGTTAAACATTATTTACGGAAGCATCAACACGGACAGACAAGTACCATTTACCCAACTCGGGGAGCGGAAATCATACAACCGGTTGTTTGTCAATGCGTACCTGGTAATAATAAGCACCGGCATGCTAATATGGAAACGAAATGAGAAAGAAGGTTTATTAGTCTTCTAGAAGGGGGTAGTTTTCCCCCAGGTGATGGATGATTTGGTGCTATACTGAATGTGATTTTGAGATAGAATCCGGGGGGTTTGACGGATTTACTATACGGGTAAAGTATATTGGGACGGGAGGGAAGTGGAAAGCATGAGATAAGGCAGTTAGTTATCTTGGTACTATCGAGATATGAAATGACGTTTGTTGAATTTACAGGGCAGGAAGATTTTAATGAATTCTAATTGAATTATTGAAGTCTGAAGCTTTTGATAAGTTTTGTTTTCTCGGGACGACTTCCAAAAAAAAAGGGGGCAATGCAACTACTTGTGGAGTGCATGAACTTCTTCTGTGAGCACTGATGAGAATGATTGATTTCGTACATATGCATTGAGAATTTAACTAGATTGATCAATAATTGATGCAATTGTGATTCAAATATATCTAACCATCAAGCCCTAGAAGAAAAAAAGTGAACACACTTCAAACTTTCATTATTCGTAATATTGATATCAATATTTACGATTCAGTACCCCCACAACAACCGGAAGTTACCCTTAATGATGATCATGTGGTAGCATCGTAAACACCTCTCGGATAAGTTTCACAAACCTCAAACACCCCCAGCTCAAACCACATGGCATAATACCATAGAATGGTATAAGCCTCAGCCCCAAACAGTTCGTAACCTGTCTGTTCACCTCATCTCCTGAAACGGCCAGTTCTCGTTTTGGATCCTCATCGGGCTTCTCTTCACCATTTACTCCGTAGTATGCCCAAAATGTACTTCCGCTGTCGTTATTCAATCCATGCTCATCACCTGAATCAACGTCTGTGATAACCCTACCATATATCGACATTGATAGCCTCCCAGGCTCCCACGTACCTCCCAAAGACGACCACTATCTCCCCGAAACATCCTTCCCCGGACCCCTACCTCGAGCCTATCTAGACAAGGGACCAATTCAATGTTCCAGCCGTTCCAGAACACCGAGACACACCCCCCTACCAAAAGTCTAAAAGCCTCAATGCGTTCTGCCCCAAGCGTTTTCCAAATCTCCAAGCCCAACCGCCGGTAAGATTTCCAAGCGACCCGGCGCCTGTTTGCTTGTATTATTGTTAGCCAGGGTAAGTAAATAATAATAATAAAATAATAGGCTGACAAGGATTTGATTTATTTTCTTTTTTATTTATTATTTTCCAATCAAGATCTTCCTCCATTAAATCTTAAATCCTATCGAAACCATAACTTGTCTCGTGATCTTATGATGAGCCTCAATAAGCGAACGGTATTTCCGTACCAAGTACCAATGCATGATGCGCACGAATGATATTCGAGATTTGGAGGGACAAAAACAATCAATCATTGAATAGACTTTTGATAAAGAGACATGGATTATTGACCATGTGATTCTTTTCATTCCCTTTCTCTGCTTTGTTTTCGTGGGGATATCTTTCTAGAATGAATTGAAGAGAATGCGGGGAATTCCATAGGGGTTCTATCGGCTTTCTCGAATAGTCGATACGAAAAATGGAAATGGGGAAAATGCTGTTGTTCATGTGGTCAAATAAAAACAATGAATGCACTATCAAAGAATCAAAGAATCAAAGAAATAAGATAAAATAAAACTCGGATTAACTAAACGGGAAATATATTATTCCATCAAAGACAAAGTGGGAAGTAGATGTCAACAATGAATATCAGATTCGTTGATCAACACGAACATCTGACAACAATACAGATGATCTTCGAGATCTTCGAGACTTTGACACAACATACAAAAGAACTTGCCCGCTTGCCCGTTTGTCCGCTTGTCTCCTATGTTTGAACCTCGGAACATTTTCCTTCCCCTTCCCCTTCCCCTTCCCCTTCCTCAAACATTTATCCGAGCGAAAGAGAAAGGCTCGAGTAAACTCTTTTCCGCTCACTCTATCAATGACAATGAACCTCGTGTTCCAATTCACGCACGCACGAGAGGAGAGATGAGAAGCTACGTGGACACTGGACAGGCGGGATGTGATGTAATGCGGGAGTTACCTCGAGTTACCATACTTTGACATCTCAGAAGTCTATCACGGGGTAGTAGTTTCATGGTAGACCTTTCATGTATAGTGGTGGCAAACTGAATATATACAGAGATATTCATCCATCATTCAGCTGATATCAATTCATGGCAAGTAATAAGTTGTACCAGTATCAGGGTAGTAATTTCTCTTACAGATGAGGAGAGAATCAGGAGATGTGTAGATATTGTACTGGTGGAAAACGATAAAGCTTGGAAAGTACCTGGTAAAAGTACCGAATCCACTTGTTTCTCCAGCCAAGTACCCCGTCCGTCTGTGGACTCAGTGTGGAGTCACTTCACTTGAGGCTTAAACTTGTAGATAAGTAGATAGACTTTGTAAACGCACAAATAATGATGTGATTTTGTCTACGAAGGTAACGGTCATTTTGGTCGAGATTATAGGCTCTTTTCAGGGTATATCACTGAAAGGCCTTATAAATGGTGTGATTTTCAATAGCCCTGTAGATTAATCCTAATTAGGTATAAGCTTTAAGCTTTGATAGCTTATTTAAGCATTATCTATAAGCTATCATTGGTCTACAAGGTATAAATGGTTGGCCTGTGCAAGGACCCATATAAGCTTAGCAAGCTTATAGGCCTTTATAGTATAGGCTCTAATAGCCTATCAAAGCGTTAGTTTATAAAATAGTTGAAAATCACAGCCAAATGTGGACTGGTTATAAGGCCTTCCAGCGTGTATACCCTGAAAGAGCCTATAATCTCGACCAAAATGACCGTTACCTTCGTACAGTAGTCAAATATTGAAGTTGTGGAGAAGATGGGGTATCGGTGTGTTTGATATCCAAGTCACAAATAACGCCGGCATTTAGTATTCCATATATAACATCATTCAAACATCTGTCAAAGCAAAAAACATTGTAGATCATATGGAGTAGAGTGGAATATGACAAGTTTTTTCCTGACCTTTTGCCTTCTTCGATCGACTTCCGCAGATGGACCCTTTGTACAGCTAGATCTACAGACTATACGGGTGGGGAGTGATACAAATCTTGTAATTTAAATTTTTGATATACTTTTTGGGTGAGGAGAACGTGGGGTTTGAGGATCCGAGGATCTAAGGATCGTAAATGTGATTATTTATTAAATTTATTATTTATTATTTGAATAATAGAAAATGGGATCGATTAGTTGTGATATTGAGATTTGAACTAATGGATTTTCTTGATAGCTAAAGATAGTTTGAAAGAGAATCTATAGATCGGAGATAGGAGGGGTAATTTGGCGGGTAATGGGATGGAACATTATTATATATCACGATGAATTTCATCTACAAATCTGAAGGGAAGATATGATTGATATTGGCCGTCTAAAATAACATACGAGAGTAGGCTAATCATATTCCTGACCGGAACAGCTTCATCCGTACAGAAGAATAATTCAACAGAACTTCCACTCATCCCTCATCCATCATCCCTCATCCCTTATTCCTCATCCCTTATTCCTCATCCCTCATCCCTCCCCAATCCTCAAGTGGCGAAGCTCAAAGTATCTTTCTCACTTCAGCGCTTTCAAGCTTTCAGCTCTCTACTTCGCCAACGGTTCTCGTGATTTTCTCCTGATCGGCATTGACTTGCACAATTGCAGACATACTTACAGACGTTACAGGTGATTAAATGTCATCTGCCATCTGCCATCTACCATCTATCTTCATCTCGTATGTATTGTCATTGTATAACCCTCCAGCTTCGCCAAAACGGTCAAAATCATATCATGGTTCCTGACCCCTGTGTATCAATATCAACTTCAGGTCGTCCATTTAATGTCGAGAGAGAGTGCGGGGTGTTTGTAATTGCGTTCTTGAATGGCTCTGGAAATGCATGTATGTAATATGCAAGATGCATTGGATGAGAGAGGGGATCATTGCGGAGTAATGCGGTGAGCGATGAGGAGATAAGATCTCCAGGTCCTGATATCTATTATTTCCAGGGTCTTCAGGGTCTTCAGGTCATCTCCTCACACACTGTAACACAGTTTGCCTAATACCAGGGCTTGATTGACTCTTTGGGGTTTGTTTGCGAGGAGACCGAGTAGGAGATGATATGGTTCAATCAATCAATCAATCAATCAATCAATCAATCAATAAATATCTGCAGGTGTATGATGTGCCAAAAGAACAAGCTATACGTGGGGGAAAATTGGCAGGGCTGAAAAGAAAGGTTACAATGTAGATGAATAAAGTGAGTCGCATGATGAGATGGGAGGTTATGCGTTGTACAACTACGATCATTCAGAAGGTTGTGTGATTCTTTTGGGATTCTATTCATCTTATTCAATTCGTATCAAGAACTGATCAGCTTGAGATTGATCATCCCATTTTAATCATCGCCATAGAGATAAGGTAAAAGATCATGGCCTGATCATCTGCAATTCCAATCCTAGGGCTACCTTACAGCTTTCAATAAATGTTTCTTGCGTTGTTACTATTGCCCAGATGCAGATGCGAAATGCGAAATGCGAAATGCGAAATGCGGTTTACAGTTTACGGTTTACGGCTTACGGCTTGTGCTCACGGGTGCTAAGATGTAACTTGCGAGTAAAGTTATGACAACGCAAATAGTCATTAGAGGTTTCATCTTCATCTCAATCATCCATCTCCTTCATTCATGGCATTCCCCGAATCCAACCCTAGATCATGAGGCTTGGAAAGGCACAGGTACCAAAGCAACAGTGCTCGGTGCGGATCGATCTTCGCCTCGACCGCAGCGTAAGCGCAGCAAGCACCTGAGCGTGAGACAACTAACAGTATAGTATCTATTTTCAAACCTCCCTTTGCGTTTCTCTACTTTTGCTTAGGTAGGAAGGTAGGTAGGTAGGCAGATAGGCAGGTAGTTGGGTAGATACGTAGGCCTTGAACAACAAATTCGTCGTCTGGTCAGAAGGGGGAAGTTTTCTATAAATGGATGGGGTGTTTGAGTGATGATGTGATGTGATGCGATGTTTCATGAGTTGTTCGGGTTCTTTGAGGGGTAGGTAAGAATGGGATGGGGTTGATGTAGGGTTTGATGTTTGATATATATATCTCCTTCTGATATGAGGATTTGCGTGCGCAGATGACTATACTACTTACAGTGTGTACAGTAGTGTTGTTGCTGTTTATAGAGAGGCGATTAGATTAGATATTAGATTGAATTCTCAATCACCAATTAAAATATTCATCATCATCATCATCAACAGACTCACCGCGAAGATGGGATTTCTTCATCCGTTTCATCACCTTCACATTGATTACGCAGTCAGTAGAACACAATAAGGTTAAAGATCAGCGTAACGCTTACTCGCATATTTCCTTCTTCACCGCAAACCCTCTTCCAATAATACCATTTTCCACACCTAATACCTAATACCTAATACCTAGGATACAAATAATAAGAAATACGAGAGAGGGATCTGATCATCTGAATAATCATCCAAGATAAGCACTCATTATTGCCAACGGACCGTTCCTAAGGAAGGGAAATGAGATGGCGGAGATGGCGGAGATGGCAACTTTGGCAAGTGAGATGATCATGCCGTAGGTAACTTATGTAAGCAAATTCAAGTCAGGTCTGGAATCCTCCAAGTAGTGATTATTATTGAAAAAATAATCGTAGAAATCGTGGGGTACCGGTATTAGTTTTATGCGGGGGTTTCGAGGTGGGGAATGATGATGAAGGGGTATGTATTTTAATAAACAAAATTGATATCGATAAAAAAAAGGGATTAAAATATCGATAGGCGATAAAACCCCTTACTTTAATTTCATATTTTGATATTTCGATTTTAAGAAATGTAGATAGATAGATTCTGCACTTTTACTATGAAAATATCGAATCATTCCAAGACAAAATCCATTCCTCACTCTTTTTCATTTCATTTGATCTGATTTCTCCCTCAAGTCATCCGGGGAACCCTCTTCCTAGGCCCCGGTTAACCTAGACATCTTTTCATGTTTTTTATCGGATTTATGAGATCTGACAGGAGGGGGGGAGTGGTCACCTCTCTGTGGCTTGTTATGATTGTTGCTGTTTTGGTTTGGGCTGGGTTGGATGAATATGTTGTCAGTTCAAAGATGATGAGAAAGGAGGGATAATATATTGAAGTATGAGTTTGAAGTATCGTGGTTACAGAGTACTAAGAAATGAATGAATGAATAAGTGAAAGCATACTGTCCAGTGTCCATTCTGTTCTCTATGTTTGCGGCGTATTAATATCAACATCAACGTGATTCTCATTCATCTCACCTAACCTATTCCAAAATAGGAAATCGGCAGTAGCTCCTCCACCTCCATCTTCGTATCCCTCTTCCACATCCTATACCAGTAATGAGGCTGAAAGGCTTTTGCGGCTTCCAAACTCCTTTCTGCCATTAATCTATTAACCAATTAATTCATCTCATTGGGCATCTGTAAAACCTCAAGAACTGGGTGGTGATTCATTATCAAGGGGTACGGAATTGAATGAATGTTTTGGGGTTGGATTCAGGCAGCAAGTAGCAAGTAGCAAGTAGTAAGTAGCAAGTAGCAAGCAGCAGACAATCTGGGGAAATCAAATCGTCGGGTGCTTTTGTGGGGAAAGGGTGTTACAGGTTTAGACACAAGAATACAACGTCTACCTAGATATGTAGAGGAAGGTAGTGATACATTTGTTGGTAGGAAGTGGTGGTAAGTGGATTTTGTTGGTATTACCTATGGTTCTTTTCGTGAGGATTGTTAGATGTGTGTGTGATACTGTGTGTGTATCAATAGCTTATTCCCCTTTCCTATGTATGAACATGTAAAAGATTTTGATGTGGTTTTGATGGAAATGAATGAGATTGAGAATACCTCGGTATGCCCAGGTGATTGATATTCATTGCCGTGAATCGACGCATGCAAGCTGGTTCGTTTCCATTTCCTTCCCTGGTTCCGGTTCCTGTCCGAACCAGTTGACGAAAACATATGGGGTTGGTACCGAGGTGTTTCGGGACGGCAAAAGAAACGTTTACTTATTGAGCTGATGTCATAAGTTTTAAGTGCAACGGCCAAAAAGACATTATCGGGGAAGTAAAAGAAATAAAGTTCAGGAGTTGATATTCGTTCTCCGATCGAGACTTCATGTTCATCATGTTCATATCGGAGTTATCATCACATGGTCGAGGTACGAAACAAACAACTTACAAGGTACGAAACAAGGTACATTCTACACTGAGCAGTTCGTCAGCCCAGACACAAGAAGAAAAAAAATACCAAACAGGGATTCCTCCGTAAAGGTTGCGCGTGGTGTATGTCGTGATACCATACAGCTGGGATTTGGCGTTGTCGATGACCTACTGCTGCCCATGTAAATATGTTGTAGCTTGTGAAAGCTGTGAAGCTTGCGTACCAATGCTTCGGGTTGAAAGGAAAGTGGTTTGCCCTGGGGAAATTGTGATGGCGTACCTTGATGATTTGGATTGGTGATGGATGGATTGAATATTGGTATGGATGACTTATTAGATGGTGGCTAAGTCTTCCAAATACTATATCAACGTTCATCGTCTATCCCAGATATTCAAGAATCCTCATGACTATCCCGATTGGGATATCTGAGGTCCTCATAGACTTACAGACGACATCCGAGGTCACTCCAGAGTTCATTATGGTGTATCACGTCTATCACGTCCAATTCATCCCTGAAACTATTACCCAAACGCGTAACACTTCAAGTGGACGACGTCCATCAACTAAGCATTAGTTTCTCCAGTTTCTCCAATACGAAAGAAACTAAATCATACCCCCTGTGGCGATTCAAATGTGGAGTTAAGAAGGCTGAGGTTTCTATAATAATAATTATGGAGGTAAATTATGGAAAAGCGAGCAAAGTAAAGCCCCGAGAGAAGCCTCAAATAATAGTATATCAGCTGCGGGTATTTTAGTAAAGGGGGAGATCTTCGGTGAGGCGATGATGTGATTTCAGCATTTCAGCATCTTCAGCGCTTTATGGGAACGGGGATTTAGGGTGTTACAGCTTAGTGAGCCTAGATTTGAAAGTCATTTGGACATTCTGAATGACGGGATGAAGTGGATGAGGGGTTTGGTTATTGGTGATGTTACGAATGAATAATGGATGTATGATTTGGAGATGGTAATGTGGGAGGGATACTGTACTCATTCTTTTGGGAGAGGAGGAGTGAGAGAAGAGAATGCCCTATCTGGGCAGCGACAATAATAATAGTTGGGGTATTCGATGATTCGATGACGGAATGAATCTGATACGTACCAGTATTCTTACCATCACTCTCACACACTCCCTCTCACCACTCAATGTGAATTCAATCTTAATCATACGGAAGCTTCGTATTTCATACACGAATCATTAACCCACTTGACACAACTTGACACCAATTGATACCGATCAACACAATAATGGATAGAGGAAAAGGGACCTCGGACTTTTGAATCACCATTAACTCCTAGTAACTCCTAATAAGTCCTAATAAGTCCTAACAACTCCTAGGTAGCTACCCCGTACTGGAATCATCATAGCCACCAAGTTCAAAGTCCTGTCCTGTCCTGTTGGTCCAGAGTCCAAACAAGATGGCCAATTCGGGTTGTTGTGGGCAATACCTATCCTATCCATTGCTATGAATATCATCCATCAATAATGGAACCACCGGCCGGGCGACTTTTCCATGTACAGTATGTGCACATGATCATGTCTTTGGCGGTAATTTTGTTTCTTGTTCATCCCACTCCCATGATTTTGGGGGGAGAGGGAGGAGGGGGGGGATATGAAAGCGTTGGCGGCGAAAGTTTATTTTTGATTCCTTATGAAGTTATGAAGTTGTGAAGGTATGAAGGTACCTAGGTATGGTATGATAGGAGGATTATTGGAAAAGGAAAAGGAAAAGAAAGCCTCGGCGGATGTTTTATTGGTAATATTGATTCCTATGTAGCTATGTAGATTTATTCCTGTACTTGGGTATTTGACACTACTCGACTCTTCGCTCGACTGATGAGTCGACTCGGATCAGCTATAGCCTCCAGCTATAGGTGATTGAAAGTAAAAAAAAGCAAATCAGTCAGAATCGGGTTTTCATCATCAACTGAGTCAGATATACTTTTATAACGGGGGAACCGGGTATAGATTTTTGATAGGATAGACACTCTTCTTGATTAGTCAAGAGGAATTATTACATGTTTTTTTACTGGTTGTATTAATTCTTTCCTATTTTAATTTTCTTGCTCAACTTTCCCCTTCTCTTTCCCTTCCCTTCTCTTTACCTTCCCTTTCCCTTCCTTTCCCTTCTCTTTCACTTCCCCCATCTCACATAAAACATCCACCTACCCACTCACCCACTCACCCATCCACCCATCCACCCACCCATTTTGTCTGGACCTCATGGCATGGGCATAAACACCAGGGGTAAGAAAAGAAGGTTTAACAAGGATCTCTTTGAATGCCCAGGTGGTGGGAACCCGATCACAGATACCTAGTAGTAGACAAGACAAGAATAATAATATGAATGAGAGAGAGAAAATGAAAATGAAATCCTTGAATTACCTACCTAGGTATCCATGGATACTAGATACGCTCTAGATTAGGACTAGGTTAATCCCTTCAATTCTCATACGCTCTAGATTAGGATTAAGTTGATTTGATTTTCAAAACATGAAATAAAAGGCCCGTTAACTTAAACCAAAAGAAGGAGTAAAAGGTAGTGAATGATCAAAATCGCTCGATCAGTCATAGATCTGATGAAATTATCAAGCATCTACTAGTACCAAATAGGGTAATTACTTATTTCAAATCGGGGAATCCATTCATCGCACTAATGATTTAATTTTTTTTTTCATCTTCTTTTCCCAAAGCACTACCTACTAGAGCATTAGAGCATCCACTCCACCGGGGAAGAGAAAAGATAGAAATCTAGCCCTTGCTCTTATCCCAAAATCTCTTATACCCCAGTATCCATTCTCTCTCTCTCTCTCTCTCTCTTTTGAGTCTCTTCCTCTCTATCTGAACGAACCGACTTGATTTTAATTCACCGACAATTTGGAAAAGAAAAGCCAAAGAGAGAAAAGTAAAAATATTAAAATAAATAAATAAATAAAAAAAGAAGAATCCACACTTTTTCCGCCTTTCTGCTGGTAAAGCTAAATTAGTCAAGGGTAGCCAGCCAGCCAGTCAGTCAGTCAGTCATTCAAAAAAAAAAAGAGAGAGAGAGAAAGGGAAAAAGAAAAGCGACCAGACCAGACCAGGACATTTTACATTTTACATTAAAAGACTGCATTTCAACTTCTAGATGTTCATTAATCCACATTGGAACATTTGAACATTGGAACATTTGAACCTCAACCTCCTCAACTATAATTCATCACTCATCACTCACCATCACTCATCACTCATCACTCACCATCACTCATCACTCACCATCACCATCACTCACCATCACCATCATCACCACTCACATACTCACATTTCACTCTTTCCTATTCAACTCTACTTGAATAATAAAATACGATATCCAATACAACACAATACAATACAATACAATACAAAAGTTCGAATTCGGATCACATTCCACCGGTAAATCGATTTAAAACGAACCTAAATTAGGGCGATTTATTCCGAAAACGCATTTTACTACTTCTACCCACCCACATCCGTCCGTCACCTTTTATTATCCTCCTCCACACCCACCCAAAATCCCCTCAACTTAAATAAATCTACCTACACAACCTACCTACCTACACAACCTACACAACCACCTCGAATCTTCAACAACGATCGAATTCATTCAACCATCCATCCATCCATCCATCCATCCATTCATTCATCCTACTTCAATACTCTTCTACACCCCCCTCACACTACTTCAATACAAATTGAATTTGTGAATACTTCTCAATATCGAAGATTTCCCATACAATCCATACGATAAGTCGAAAATCAAACAATCAAACAATAAATTTCCAGCATTCCTCCACCGTCTCGCGATTCAAGTCGCGACTTCTCCCCGCAGTTGTGCCTTCACTTCCATAACAGCTCGTGCGTTCGAGCAAGATATACAACCAACCATCAATCACCATGCCTTCCAGATTAAATGCGCCGGTTTTAACCGTCGATGCCGGTCTCATTCATAAAGTTGATACCAGAAATGTTGAAAACTTATACAGCATGTGGACTGGTAAGTTTTACTCTACCTCTCACTCGACTCACTCGCGTTTGACATTCCTATGACTCAATATACTAACATTCAATAGTTTTCTCTAGATGTGCTGGCTCCTTGGAAGAAGGTCGAAGATTAGAAAACTTGAGTTGGAGATTATGGAACCGAGAGACCTTTTGTTGTGAACCAACTTCAGAAGCAAATTCTACAACCCCAGCAATTTCCATATCCTCAAGAAGTTCCGAAGGTCAATATTCCAACGATGTACCAGAATTAAGTGGCAGTTTAGATTCACTGGTCGACGAAGAGGCAATCGAATTCGAAGAAACCACCGAGTCTTCCCCTCTCGATATCTCACATCCACAAATCCGAAGACAAGATTCTTGCAATAGCAGAAGTCGAGGAAGAGAACGTCACATCACACCTGATGATCTTGAGAAGATGGTTATTACTATCAAGGAAAAGAAGGATTTGGCTCCTCTAACAATCAACACACCTTACCTTGCGCCACTCGCCGAGAACATAACAGTTTACATTCAACCAAAATATCAATCACCTGCCAAGGTTGCCATCAACTCCTTGTCAACTAATTCATCAGCTCAATCCGCCACCACCCAATCTTCTATCGATAACTTCGAGAAGAGTACCACCTCCGTCGTCAAGGGTTTCTCTCTCTCTCCCGCACATGTTAGCAGTTCAATGCGTTCAATGCCACTCAACACGGTACCATCTTCAATCCCAACCGCAGATATCGTCGCAACGGATACCTCAAAAGCACTTGCACCAAAGAAGAAGCAAATGTTCGCGTTGGGTGGATCTTCCGGTGAAGACTCACTTAGTGAGCAAGCAGTTTCCATCGATAACCGACCATTGACACTACAAAAGAAGAAGCCAGCTAAATTCAGCTTTGGTGGATCATCAAACGAAGATGAGAGCTCTCTACCAAACAGAATGCAACCACGCAGCGCATTAACCGACACAATGCAAAAGCCTTTCGCCAAGAAGCAAACTTCATTCCAAGAAGAGGTTGCTACAAGAACCATTCAGGAAGAAGTTTTCGACGATGATGTCTTCGAGACTGACGATGAGGATGATGTTGATGAGAGTGCCATTGATGATGATGATGATTCTTCTGATTGGGAAGATTCGGTCGAGGAGAGTGGAAACGCAAGCATCGACGACAAGACCTTCTTCCAACGAGTCGATTCAAGACCTCAACTTACCTCCCGACGATCATTGATTACTACAATGCTTCATCAAAACGATCGTGCTCAAGCACTGGAAACCGAAGCTGCTCGATCAACACCCGCCCTTCGACGTTCCCGAAATTCTTCACCTAATGGACCTTCCCTCGCAGCATCACCAGAATCCGATGAATCTCCTCTCATGATGAAGGGGCTCAAAACAATCAATGAAGTACCTCGTGGAGCTCAACCTATCATCAAAACAACCGCCAACAATACCGCACATCACCAAGCCCTCTCCCCAAGAACTACTCGACGAAACATGCTCGCCACTGAATTGACAGTTAGTCTTCGCCAAAACCTCCTTTGGGAAAGACGACAAAAGTCATCAGTCAACGAAGCCGCCGCAGCTCTCAAACGAAGACATACAGCACACGATGTTGCAAATCTTAAAGAATACCCCCAGAAAGTTTATATGGATAAGGATGATCAAGCCCTTAACTCTAGCTGGAATCAATACTTCAGTCAAGGATTGGGAGAGTATCACTCCAAAGGATGGTAGATTTCTGGAAACTCATCTCGTTATTAGTCGCATAATGTAATGGATCTTTCTATTTGCGCATCGAGTAACAACAGTATACAAAAATTTATAAGTTTGGCTCATGGTACATTATGGTACATATACAGTCTTACAATGGCTTCACAGTCGACCTGCATTCATCGTCATGGAGTTTCTTGGCATAGAAACATGACCTGCGGAATATTACACGGCATAGCATTGGGCACGAATTAATGTCTTTTTGCTTTTTCAGTTTGCGTCATAGCGATTGTCTTACAACACAGGATTCGGGAGGGATTTTATTTGGTACTCTTTCTTTTATTCTTCTTTTACATATTCACATAGCGACTTGGGAACAAGGGGCAAAAGACTTCCACACAAATCATTTCAGGGCGTTGACACTTTATTTCTTTGGGCATAGGTTCATACTTTGGTATGAGGTTTGTTCAATACCCAGATATTATGGGGTGGGAGAGACTGGTATGGGACAAACTGGAAGGGACATTATTGGTTCGGTGTTTTTTTCTCTTTATTTTTTCGTTTAAACAAAAGCTTTGCTCGGGAAAGCAGAATGAATGCTTCTCTTGAGTGTTTTGATACCAGCAAATTCTTACCGGCGTTGGGATGATACCATGGATTTTTGAGGAAATCTTTCGTTTTGCTTTCCTCTCTGATTCTCTCCCTTTTGAGAGACAAGATTCTATGGATTACTTCATAAATTGAAGAGTTAATGGGATCTTTGTATACGATCATGGTTGGACTGGAGCTGGTTGGGGGATACAAATCAAGGGCGAACAGGGCAATGGCAGTGGATGATATAAAAGTTTGGGGAGTGGGAATTGGGTGGTGACATTGTATTATGACTTGCGCCTTTGCAAGCAGAGAAAGCAAACAGGATTAGATAGTTTAGTGAGTGGGTTGAATATCTCGTAATGAGATGAGGAAGAAATTAAAATAATTATTAAAAATTCATGTTTCACTTGATTTTAATGTGATGTAATTTGTGAAATTTCCCATTGACTTCTTTTGGTGATGTTCTAGGCCATAATCCAACTTCCCATATCATCATTAGAGAATACCAAAAATGAAGTGTCGTGTTTGTGATGCATGCGTTGGTTACAATTGCGATGCGGGGAATGACGATGATGCGTTGGTTACAATTGCGATGCGGGGAATGACGATGGGTGGGTTGCACGAGATGGTACATCATGG
>NGKI01000005.1:73711-97128 GCA_002162615.1 Myriosclerotinia duriaeana
TTCAAAATGTCAGATCCTTGAGACTGGTCAACGTTACAGTTACCATGAATATTAATATTATTATTATTATTTATTTATTTATTTCTTCATTTATTTTTCATTATACGAACAAATAATCAATAAATAAATAAATATAATGGATTAAGAAATAATCTCCCAAGAGGGTGGTCAGCGAATATCATTCAGCTCTTCATTCACAAATCCTACCCGGCGAAGCTTTCGCGGAGTGAACGAATAGTCAGGGGTATGGTCGCGTGGTTTGGAGGGATATTTTTAGTGTTGGTGTGGGATTGCGATGGTGGGATGGTGGGATGATAGGATGGATGAGGAAGGGTCCGTACCGTATGGCGTAAGCATTTGTATGGGTGTTGGTGTTGTATTGATTTCTAAACTGCGACTGTGATGATGAAGGAGGTGAATGGGAGTGGGTGATGGATGCATGTCATTTGGACCTTGGTGTGCGTGAGATGAGTGAGAGCGTGCCGTCCCCGTTGAGATGTCCGGGAACAAATGTCAGCATGGGGAAATTTGTGTATGGGGTGATTATATTAGGTATATTTAGATCTTAAGATATTAGGTAGTTCTATAGTATTGGAGGAGTTGAAGAAGGATGATGTGACGAGATGATGAGATGAGATGAGATGAGATTGTGATAGCGTGGGGTAACGTCAAGGTAATTGGAGTTCTACAGGCCAGGGCTATGTAACAATACAATGACAGTTTGGGCAAGAGACCCTTACAAACGGATATTCGGAATATGAGGCAAGATAAGATTGAGGATGTTAGATGTTAGATGTTAGATGTTAGATGTTAAATGTTAGATGTTAGATGTCAGCCACCATTAACAGCAAAACGAATATTGAAAAAGTCCGAGAGAGCATATGATGGCACTGGATGGGTAAGAATGGTGAGATTCTATTCCGAGGGGTAACGTCAAGGAATAAGTCAGTCAGTCACGCACCCCTTTCCCCACGTTCGGTAACCCCACCATTGCACCATTGTCATCATAATAGATGCTTTTGTACCAAATTACCAATGCCATACTCATTCTGCCTAATTCCCGGTACTCCTTTGAATCTCAAATCCCGGCATGCAAAGATTCATCAGCATGAGAATGGAGATCCAAGCCTAAATATCAGATCCAAATAAACGGCATGCCAAACATGCCAACACGTCTCGTGAGAGTCGTGAAATCCCGTAAGGCTCTCCCCTTCCCTACCACCTACCTATCTAAGCCTTAAACGAGACGACCAAAGCCCCATCATACCTAGATGCGTATCAATAGTAGTCTCATGACCTTTAGAGTTCAGGACGACGCCGGGTATGTATGATGTGTATTCCCAACGGCACGGCGCGTAAATAGTCTACCGCACGAAACATCTTCTAGAAAGGACGTTCGTTAGGAGGAGTAGTTCTCAACCCCGGGTTATGTACGTTATGTACGCTGAAGGTTCCAATAATACATGGAGGATTAATGTACTCCGTACATACTAACCAATGTTGTACGCTGTACAATAATTAAGTATACACAAACCAACCCATCTTTGGTTTCACCACTCCCAATCCAGATCCAGATCCAGATTTAAATTCAAATCCAAATAATCCAAATGATCGTCAAAATTTCACTCTGTGTTGTGTATGCATAACGGCGGTGAAGATCTCCATGTAAGACTACAGTTTTACCTCAATGTTTGCAAGAGTGGTGAATCCATGAAATTTTCTCATTGGTTGATTATTATTATTTTGACTCGGTGATAGAGGGGTAAAGATGTGAGATGTCTTTCACCAACAGTTTCTAACGGCGCGCTTATATTCTTTGTATGGTCGGCGCTTGCTTGTTTTGCTTATTGAATGTGAAGGTGTTGATGGATGTGATGGAGGGGGACCTGAGTTTATTATTATTTCTTATTAATCATTAATTGTTTGTATCGTTTGAATATTTTGTTGAATATTTTATTTTATGTTGTTGATTGTCATCATCGGCGTCGGGTTGGTGTGATGTTGGTGATAGAAACGAAGTGGGATACCCCCCTGTAATCTAAACTACAAAGTTCAAATACGGAGCTTGATATAGGTACGGTCTGTTTACGCATGCATTTGCATAGCACATCTTCATAATTTCGCCTCAATTTATATGCAGTTGTACTTTCGAATGAAGACACTAAGTAGTAATCCCGAAACCATCAAATTATTTTGGATATCTAATCGAGAGGAAATAGTCTAGGATTATAGGTACGTACCACATTGATACAGTATCATGTTTCCAAATCTAGATCTTAACCTAACCTCCTCCTACCATACAGACAGGCCTTTCTTGTCCTCAAGAACTCTACAGATCGGGAACTCGTCCACTTCGATTAGCATTACCTATTAGCACTGCAGTGGAATTATCATTGATCTGAAAAGAGAAGCCGGCGTTAGTGCGCCGCGTAAGCATCTTATGTAGTCAGTACAAGACAAAGTGATGTTCTAACTTTCAGACCCCAAATAATCATGAGGATTGCAAATTGAGAATTCGATGTTCTGGAATAATCACATGAAAATTTCTTTACATAGAAGTTAAAATGCCTGTAGTCAAAACTGTTAAGTAGCTACTTTGATTCATCAAAGCGTAAACTAACTCTGAAGCGGCGGTGTCCGTTACTATAGCAAAAGAAGTCTATTTCCATCAAGTAAGAATAGGGGATAAACTCGTCATGAATACATAGCAAATATTATATAAAGACGATAATTAATAGGGCCGCGAGGATGGAATTTTCAATCTTCTGCAGTAAGAGATCCACTTAGAAATTTTTTTGGTGAGAGAAGACAAGACATGGACAATGCATGCCTGATGCTTGTGAGTTGGTAGGGCTGGAGTGCAGATGGAATGGATAGATGATGCAGAAGAGATGGACGTGTTTTTTAATTGGCCTTTTCTGAGCTGAGTATGTGTGCCAGCTGGGCGGTCGAGACGACGATGGGTGGATGAGTGGGCGAGTGGATGATGCCAACACCAACGTCCAACGAACATGTAACTATTTACAAAGTGGAGAAGCACCGGTACACTCACATGCAGATGCAGAATCTAGATACAAAAAAAAAGTTAACATCGTTGTACTGTTGCATTAGGCAGGTGTTGATAAACTGGAGTGGGGATGATGATTTCCAGGGTTGTCTGCTCAATTGACCATTAAAATTCGAATTCGGTAAAAATGAAGGAGGCGGTAATCTTCACAATCTGCAATCTGCATGATCATATCTAAGACCCGGTTATTACTATCGCCCACCGAGTAGAATAACATGTACCGGTATGTAATCAACAGTCATTATACTTATTAGCCTATCGTAAATTCAACCATACAAAAAGTCCTACCAACCATACATGTAACACAAGGCTGACCGCCTGCGGTGTGAGAAAACTCTCATCTTTCGCGTCCATTGTTTTAATTCATTCGACATCACTTTTGGTATGCATTGATATCTCGACGGTGGAGTTTAGCATCTGATCGCCCCAAGAATAAGGATTTCCCCTCCTGGACAAGCGATCAGCTCCAATTCTCCAGATGATCAACCCAATTTTTCCACAGATCTCAAACCTCGCTTCATTCAATCCATTCTCGTAAACTGGAGCTGAAGCTCCTCTTCTCAAACTCCTGGAGCACAAACCCAACCCTCTCCATTTTTCTCAACGTGCTTTTTAGACCTTCTTTCCTTGTCACCAGTGTGGATACTTTCATCTATTTCAATTTTCACCCTGAGAACCAAATGATCTAGATGCTTATCGCTGGCAATCATAATTGTCTGTTGGTATGACAACCCACTTTATTCTCTTGTTGAATCCACTGTTTATTTTTTTACCCCTCCATGCAAGTCACACGCTTTGTTCTGAGGTTCTTGGAAAGTTAGTGTGGCAGTTTGCACCACCTGCAGTTCTCGTGCAAGATCAGTATGAGATGAAAGTTAAGCCGAAGGAACATATCCACATTTCGGATTTTGTTCTATGGAAAAGTCACATGCAGTTTCTTGGAATCCATTTGTTGATGAAATTTTCTTCTGATGTTGTATTGCCTTGCTCCACTTGGGTATCGGAGTTCTCCTGGGGCAATGCAAAGAAGTTTCAATCAAAAACTTCGCGTCATATGTCCTATATTCATGTACCAAAATCCCAAACGGGAGGTTCCTCGCCTTATGAGTCGAGATGGTGTCCGCAGTTTCGCTAGAATTTTCCCCAAGTGGGGCAGATCGAAAGAATGGCCGACTGGTCACTGGTTTTGAAATTGATGGTTTTGGCCTTCAGATCGCTTTAGATGTGTCAAGATGAAGATGATTACTAATACCTGTAGGCCGGGTTGCGATATATGGGGAAAAAGAGGCAAAGTAGGTAATGGTAGAAATGAGAAAGGTTCATGGTTCGATAGTCGCCAAAAATGATATTGCGGCTCGGGGGTTTTGCGGGGTCAAAGCAAAGAAGGGAACAAATCAATGGTGTCGGTATTAGATTTTGAGCTGGGATTTTGCCAAGATATAGGCAATTCTGAGAACACTGTTCTGGAATATGCATGCGAGTATAAATCAAGGGTAAACTCGAAATACTTCCAACAACGTGGCTCTATGGGTTATGACTATTTTGATTCGTTAAATAATGTGTACATGTATCGGTTATTTACGAGTTCGGACAAGAGGAAATGAAAAAGTTTTCAGCCCCGATTTATATTGAAGCTTTTTATGTTGAGAAAGAAATAGTGTCCCTGTTTGATTTGAATGGTAGTTAAAAAGGCTTTGATACTCATAACAATTATCCGAACGAATCAAAATATTCATTTCTGAATATTTCTTATTATTTTTAAATAAATTGAGTCCGGGATAACTGACTCGAATCACTCGAGAGTCCTGTCAAAGCAATCAGAGTTTTCTAGCTTCCGTCTTGCAATACGACCCTGAAAATCCTTTCATGAACGAGTAAAGTAACTCAAGTTCCGAGAGGCCTTGAAGAAATCTGGGGTTTGGTTTTTTGAACATGGAAGTGTTGCCTGGTTATTTCGTTGTTGCCTTCCGATATATTCTCGGCCACTCATAAGTTGTGAGTAGGATTTAAGTTTTGACACTGTTGATCGCGGAATTTGTCAATCGTTAAACGAGTCAATCTATAGGGGTTAAAGAATTTCCCGCTGGTAAAGCGGAATTTAGGTATCACGGGAGTCAAGTGAACTTTATACCAAATTCTAATTCCGCCTCGAAAGTTTATGTATGATCAGAGATCTACGCTGTGGCAACGTAGATGACATCAATTCTTGTCTTCATCTTCTTTCCACAGTGGTATGTTCGAACGAGTGTAAATTTCGACCGAGGGGTCAAGGAATTGTGATATTAACAAGATCACCGTTCATTACTTCCAAGGCAAATCTTCATTAAGGATTTCGGCAATTGAATTAGCAACTTGGGTAACTTCTATATGCCTAGATTTTGTTCCTATATACTGTTAGATTGACAGTCATTCAAAGAGAATTCGGAGTGTAGAGCTCAGGCTCAATCCTTGTGTCCATCCCAGTGAGTATGAAAAATTATTAATTGGTGCCAAATATCCGTAACAATTATGAGCTTCATCGGAATTAATCTTGATAAAGAGAATGTGCTTGAGGAAATGGGTGAGAAATTTTCTGACATCGCTTATGGAAATTTGTCGGCTCCTTTAAGGGGGGAATAAGCATCAATGAATTGGGAAACTACCCCGCACTTCCTTACGCGAGATCTCATTTCATTTTCTCCTGAAATCTTCTCAAGATCGATATTTTAATCGTGCTACGCGCACTCATGTATTATTGTTACCAAATCATACAGATATTATGTGTTCTTCTACCATATGATCTCACCAAACACATCTATTAATCGCAAAGATACCATTGATCGATTTCTAATTCATTAAGAACCGTGTAGACTACCACATGAGTTGAGTTTGCTGCAAAATTACATGTTTGAAATAGTTTGATGACTCTATGCTTGATCAAATGCTCGCAACTAACATTTCAGCTATACCGATGGATACTTCAACACCACTTGAGTGACATTTAATCATCCCCATGTGATTGCATGTTTTCTTTTCTGGACTGAAAATGAAGTAGGATGCATGGTTCTCACAAATTATCGTGCGTGAATATTTCCTTAGGACCTGAGATTTTTGGGCTGTTTGATACCACTCATGAGATTAATTGACCAACAGACTATCAAACATTTGTAAGGCGGGTGATGCGATTTCTGAAAGAACATGGTTTGTGGTATAGATGGTCTCTAAAGAATATTGAGTATAAGAACATGGTAACTCGCTTAGGTAGAGGGACATCATTAGTGTTCAGGCACATCCCCATCCTTATCCTTTCAATCCCTTCTTCAGGATCTTTCAGTGTTCTATGCTCATTCTGGTACTTTCAAAATTTCCATCCAAAATTCGGATTTTTCATTCTTTATTCTACTTTCCTGAACTTCGTCACGAACGAGTATCAGAATGGCACCACCAGCTCCCCGAAATTGTCCCACATGTAAGGCCAATGGGCCAGATCATCCCCAAACTAAAGATTGTGTCCTAGATCCAAATGTAAATCCTTGGCCCAAATGGAACACTAAACCATTCATATGCGATTTCTGCTTGGGAGACCACGAACCGCGTGACTGCAAGCCAAACAAGCCCTGTTGTGGGAAATGTGGTCATGGTTGGCATAGTAGGCAGGAATGCCTGTTGAAGCCGTTTATTGACTCTCACCTAGAGCAGTTCACTCCACACTATTACGAAATTGAGAAGAAGAAACAAGATAAACGACCACCTGAAATGCGGCTTAGGGACCAGCAAGAGTATTATAGGCAAATGGCATCTGCCTCTGTGATATCTGGACCTTCTGTATCCGGTCCTTCATCTGGTCCTCCACCCCATCGTCCTACAGCACCCGGTACTGCAGCGTCCCATAGTTCGTCTGGTTCTCCGGCAGCTTCTCGTCCAACAGCTTGCTCCTCGACATCTGGCGTTCCGATCTCTAATCCCAAAACCCTCAAAAATGTCGGAGATGCACAAATTGGAGATTCCTCGGCCAATTTAACTCAATATATGTCGAACTTGGTTCTTGATCCCCAAGAAGCACGTAAGAAAGTTCTGGACGAGCGAAAGGAGAAGAAGCAGAGGGATCACGAAAAATGGGCGAAGAGTGCGATTTTAAATGTTGAGAAGTTGGATGCTTCAGTCGTCAATCGTGGTAGCAGAAGTAGAATTAGTGCAAATTTCTTTAAGGTGGATATTGGGAATAGGGAAGTTGACCTCCGAAGGTACCATGTCATATTTGGTCAAATCCAGGGCAGGGATGTTACCAAAGCAAGTCTCAAACGAGCCATGATGGAAGCCATGTTCAGAGAAAATCCACCTGACACCGCTCACTTTGCAACTGACTACTCATTGCACATCATTTCAGTTGGAAAGCTCTACACGGAAAGTGGAGATGTTATCAAGTCGCGTATCACGAAAACCCATCCACTCACCCAGCGTGAAGGTGACCCTCCAAGCAATATGTCAATATCCATCGAGTATGATGGCCGTGTCGATATTCCTAAGCTCAAAAATTATCTCAATGGAAGTGCAATGGAGGGATATCTCCCGGATGAAGATCTAAAGGCTCTAAACATAATATCTTGGCAGAAGATTTATATGAGCGACTTCCCGGGTGGAAGAGTGGGAACCAAGTTCTACCCAGATCTGTCCCCTAGCGTGGAATACAAAAAGAGAATGCCATATGATGTGAAATTTCGTTCAGGACCAGTCATCTACGATATTAAGGCCGGATTTTTCAGCTCTATGCGCCCTGGTGATAATTCTTTATTCATGAATGTCAATGCGACGGCAACAGCATTTCTCCCCCAGATAACTGTCCGCGACTGGATTTGTCGCTACATCGCAAAGACGACACCAGAAACGGACGAAAAACAAAGAAAACTGGAAAAGAAGACTTTGATGGCCAAACTGAAAGGAGTCAAGGTGACATTTGCTGGGAGTGTGAAGCAAAGAGCTATCTGTGACATTGGTGATTACAAAGTTGACGCTCAATGGTTCCAACCGAAAGCAAGAGGAAATGGCCCGCGACCACCCAAGACTACGGTTTGGAACCATATGAATCTAGGTATCTATTAAGAGTCCGACGGAAAATTCTTGGCTGACGAGAGGGATGTAGCACACCCAGGAACTTGTCGTTTTCAAGAGGCATTTTGTATCAATGTTGGGAGCCGCAGGGATGAAGAGCAAATTTGGTACCCTGCAGATTGTATCACAATTGCCGACTGGCAAGTTATCAGCGATACGAATGACGGAGATTTGACCGAAGGTCTACTCGAATGTGCTCAAATAAAGCCTAATGCCCGAAAAAATTTAATCGACGAGGCAGCGAAGGAGCCCCTCGGAATTTCAGGGACGACAGGTCCAGACTATTCAGTAAATACATCTTTGCATTCAAGATTAAGCTACTAACAGTCAACAGGTCTTTGGTCTCAAAGTCGAAGCGGAGTTTACTAAGCTAGATCGAGTACGAAGATTGGAACAACCTGCCATTTTGTTTGGGGGAGACATTTCTCTGCCTGGGAACCCAAAGGCCGACTGGGATCTCAAAAATGCTAAAATAAGTTTCGACGAACAGGGTGAGGTCAAACCGGGTGGATTTTTTCAGTATCCGCCAAGTGAGAAAACCAACTTGTGCATCATTAGCGTGGGATTCAAGGAAGATGTGGAACTCAAGAAAAATCATAGTGGAGAACTCCTCCGAGACGCGTTAGAAGAATACGGCGTGACAGCAAAAGGATCTTCTATCTTCTACGAAGGCGTTCAGCACATCAAGCCGAGACCAAATCCAACAGCAACAAAAGAAAATGAGGGCAAGTTACGTCGTGATTTCGTCGAGCGGGTCATGAATGCCGCTTTCTTATCGTTGACTAGGAAAAACAACAACGAGCCGCCCTCGATTCTTATCATTATTCTTAATAACAGAAAGAATAAGGAGCCTACAACTTACTCCGACATAAAGTGGTGGGCAGACTGTATTAAGGGTGTGCCATCCACTTGTGTTACCCGGGGTTGTGTTCGGAAGTTTACTGATAAGAAAATTTTGGGTAATCTTGCGTAAGTATTATTCACTTCCTAATTTCAATGTTTGCTGACTAGTAATCTCTCAAGTCTCAAGATCAACTACAAGCTGGGAGGAACTAACCATCGTCTGGAGGGCGATGAGGATATGGGGTTGAAGTCTGATACCATGATTATGGGCGCCGATGTCACTCACCCTAAAGCCAGTGACGAGAGCTGTCCATCTATGGCGGGAGTTGTAGCAACGGTTGATAGTCAGAAAATACACTACCTTGCTTCGGCGCGCCTGCAAGATAGTAACACGGAGGTAAGATGATTCTCGAGCGTCCTTGTCCATTCATTGACGAGTGCTAACATTCTACCAACAGTATATTGCAGACCTGAAGGGTATGGTGTTGGACAGGTTGAGGGATTACTTCGCGTTTTCCAAGGCAGTTCCGGCCCATATCATGTTTTACCGTGATGGGGTCAGTGAATCTCAGTATGGAATGGTCCACGATGAAGAATTGCCACAGATTAAAACTGCATGCGAGGAATTCAAGAGGGACCGCATGAAGTGGAACCCCGAAGATGAGGTAATAAAAACATGGAAACCTTCAATCACGGTCTTGGTAGTGGGCAAGAGACATCATACACGGTTCTTCCCGTTAACTATATCCCCAAAAGATGACAACTGCCCAGCTGGATTGGTTGTGGACAAAACAATAGTCAACCCAAACCGGACTAGTTTCTATTTGCAGAGTCACCATAGTCAACTAGGAACGGCGCGATCCGCTCATTATGTCCTTATCAAGAATGAGAGCAACTACACGATAGACGAGCTCGAAGAAATCGTAAGCCCCCCTATCTCATCACCACAGGGCCCCACAATTCCTCTACTAATTCATCACTAATACAATTCTCTAGACCAACAAAATCTGCCACACAGGTTCGCGCGCTACAACTGCTCTTTCAGTCTGTACGCCAGCGCGCTATGCGGATATCTTGTGCAATCGTCTGCGCTGCTACATGCACCCGGCTTTAAATGGTGAGATTAACATTCCCACTGGTAGGGACAATGTGGTATCGTTGGACCATTTTAGATCGTACGACAGGATTTGGGGGGGGAATACGAATCCGTGGGTTGGGAATTTGGGGCACGTGATGTTCTATCTTTGAGTAAGATGGAACAATCAATCTTGACGACTGATTTTTGAGCTGCTGGATTGATTTTCTGGTGTTTTCTGGTAATTTTTCTTTGGGGTTTTGGAGCTTTCCGAGACTTTAGAGATATCTTCGGTCTGTTTTGATTTCGGTCTTTTTTCTTTTCTATGATCCATCATTTCATCTCGCTCTCTTTGTCATTTCGTATCTACTTGTCGGCGCCAATATGTAGGAAAAGAGGTGTAATAAATGGGTTGCGGATTTGGGAATATTGGGTAGTCTATTTGGGTTGAAGTTATGCTTTGGTTTGAAGTTTTGCTCTTCGTGTTTGAGTTTTGGTTTGGCTGGGTTTTGTTTGGTCTTCAGTATTGGTCTGGATTTAGATCGGATTTGTTTTAGAATAGCTGATTTCATAGAAACTTTTCCATGAACCTCATCTTTGAACAGTGCAATATATGACACGGTTTATGTTGACTTTATCCCATAGGATGTTGAATCTTGTGCTCGATTTAGTAGCTAACTACCAACACACCTACTTGATCGCTCGATATTTCAAACCCCACTTTGAAATAGTCAATGTACGGTAAGGATTTTGATGAAAACAACGAAACATAGGGTTTGATCTCCCAGCTTACTGCCAGACTTCATCGTACTAAGGCAAGGAAGAGAGAAGTAAACTACACTTGTAGCTCATACAATATACACAAGAAAGCCCCAGTTGCAGGTTTTACCCCTCAGACGCAAAATTCAAAGATAAGTAACTCGCGTGCACAGTAGCGAAATCAATAATCATATTGGGAGTAGGGCTAAATTTGCTACAGATTCATATCCAGTCATTCTCCCATCATTGACATTCGGCTTTTCATTACTCCTCCAGTCCATTCCTTGATCACTGGGTTATCAACACTCTCAACGCCCAAATTTTCACACCTTATCCGCATCACACTAAGCAATATACTCCTCAGTACATGTTATGCTAATGACATCATACCATCCAATCGAATTGTTGATCCCTCATGGCTAAGGTATAAATCTACTATGCCTAGTAGAGCTGCTCCAAGACTGTAAGTGTTCCAGACCTATTTTGATCAATCAAGGGCATTACGATCGGCAAAGGGATCGTTCTCATCCTCCTCCTCCTCCTCTTCTTCATCCTCTGACTCCGGCGCTGGAGGGTGAGCCGGTCTCACGGGAGCAGGTGGTGCAGGACGATGGGAAGTTCTGGTAGGACTAAGCGGACTGTTGGTGCTAATAGAAAGGCCAGCGAGTTGCTGTGTCGTTGCGTCGCTGCTTCTGCGTTCAGCATTACTTCGCTCCGCCACTATTCGATGTTAGTTGATGCTAGTATTCCACGAGAAAAGATCATACTTTTGTAGAGATGAGCTTGCTCGGCCATGTCATCATCAGAATCACTATCGGCATCAATTGATCTATCAAGTTGCTCAAATGTCATCAATGCATTGACCAATTCATCGTTTGCGTGAAGAAGTCCTCCAAGCCATTCTTCGGCTTCAACGTGTTGGATCTGATGAAAAGGGTTAGCGAAATTCAAGATGGTAACCACAACAAACCTACGTATCGGAGAATTTTTCTTCGGAGAAGTTTACAACTATCGAAATGTTGCAAAGCTATTTTGTTTTCGGAAATTCGTTCTTTCTCTCGATTGATATGTCTCAATGCATTCAAGAGATTAGTCGAAGCAACGGCTGAATCCGCGATAGCAGCCTTCATTGTTTCTTTTTCGGCTTCCAAGTTAAATGGTTTTTGCTTCTTCTTCTTATCCTTTTCCTTGTCCTTCTTAGACTTCTTGGTGGATGAAGATAATATTGAGGATGCTCTTTCTCTACCAGATGTTGTCATAGAAGTTCGTCTAGATTGCGAAGTTCCAGCTGGAGAGGGACTAGGTTTAGAAGGACCAGGTGTAGAAGGGGTCTCTTCAACTTCATCATCATGAAAGGGGTTTTCTTCAGTTTCGCGAAGAACTTTCGATCTGTCTTGAGTGACAACCTTCTTGGTACGAGGTAATTGCTTCAAATCGGTGTAAGTAAGAAAAATAAAAGTCGACATATGATACGTACCTTGTAGAGCGCGCGGATCTCTTCCATTCCACTAACGTCTTTGTATTCAACAGACCAATTCCCGAACAATTCCTTGCATTTGGCTTTTACTGCAGGATCCGAGAGATCCGAGGTGCCACAAATGCGTAGACGCTCGAGCAATGCTTCATCTGCGAAAGTACGTTGAAATCTTGCACCGGCATTCTGGATGAGACCATCGAGAATTTCCAAAGCTCTAATCTGGCGATGTACATTACCATACTTGAGCTTCTTTCGAATAGCTCTAGCTGCTTCGGCAGGACCAGTAGATTGAATTTTGATCACCTCAACCAACTCTGGAATACCACCATAATCATCATCTTCATACTGTTCACTCGTGAGACGTTCGATGGCGACGGTCACCGCTGAATATGGTTTCTTCTGTTTACGGTGAACATATATTAGTTCTTCCGTCTTTGTTGTTTTTTGTCTTCCAAAGAGAAGGTTCCCAACATGGCCTCTATGAAAACAATCGGATTGAGGTTCAGAAGAGATGTAAGATGCAGTGTGAGGTCTTGCATTGTGACGTTGAAGTTTCCTCTTGGCTGACCTACCACCGTATTCGGAGCCATGATAGGAGGACATCGGTCTTATAACACTCACGAATCACAAATATGCCCCCATAATCTCGTGATGTGAATATGCAATAAGAATGGGGAAAGGCCAGGAATGAAAGTAGAGGATGGAGAAAATCAAGAGTAGATAGATGACTGTTATGGAGTACTGACCGAAGAGAACATTTTGTCCACAATCTATCTTAGAACCCTTGACGGTTGAATGTGAAAGGGTTGGCTTCGCTACAAGCTCTTCCGCAATGCTGCTTAACAAGAGGCCAATAGTAAAGGAGTTCTACAGGATGGCTCAGTCAAATATAGATGGAATACAGCAAGGAATAAGTGGATATGGGTGATGCTGATTTGATATGATCCAAAAGTAGTATGAGTTGTCGAGAAGGTTATCAGATTGTTTTGTCAACTGCTCTCCTGCCACGTCTTAAAGTGGAAGGTGGGGTTGGTTTGAGGGCTGAATGATAGGTAGTACTGCAGTAAAGTATGGCAGTAAAAGCCTTTAAAAACAATGACTTGGCGACGACGAGTTACATAGATAAAGTGCTAAGGCGACGATGAGTGCAAAATGTATTCTTGTTTTTTTGTTTTGAGTAAAGATCTGTTTGGGTCGCAACTACTTATTACTAGGTAGGTAATCGTACGGACGTGACGGAGTATCTCTCATCATGTGATTGCTGATTGTTGAATGGGGTTAGTGGAGCGGGGCGGAACGGAACGGCCAATAGTTCCCGAGATCTCTGCTTGAAGCGCTTGTAACCTTACAAATTAGGCTCCAGAACATCAGGTTTGAAGTTGGAACTTTCCAACCTTCATCTTCAATCTTTGAATTCACTTATAATTTCACTCTTTACCAGTGTTCGAATAGAGTGTTACTTCACTCCTTTGAGATTCATAATCAATTCTTTGGCAATTGACGATCGATGAGGTGAAGCGGAGGAGGATGAGTTGTGGAGTTGTGAAGGAGGGGCATGAAGAAGTGGTGCGAAAAGTGATGGGTTAAGGAGGGTTATGTGGTAAATCGAAGTGTGGTTAAGATGGCGCACTTTCAAGGTTGGAACCAGGAGAGATCAGGGAGAAGCCAAGAAGAGGGAACATACATGTTTGTTTGAGCTTTGCCAGTATTCAATTATTTGATACTAATACCTCATGTTGAAACAGTGTGCCAGAAACACCAATGCGCCCAATTTTATCCTTCACTCCAGTCAATCATAGCTATACAACCAATTTCGACCAAACATCACCCCTCACGCGAACAATAGATCCTTTGAAAACCTTGCGCAATAACGACATCTACGATCTTCCAGATGACGCTCCTATTCTTCCCACTCCGGGTGGTGTCAAGAAATCAAAGCCATCATCGAAGAATTTCCGTGCGAAAACATTGCCTAGCCGCGCCCAGTACAATAATGTTGAAACGGAGGATCGCAGCTCTGAGCAATTCGAGGTATCCTCCCCGAAGAGAAGGAAAATTCCTGCGAAAGGAGCGCAGCCTGCATTCAAAATACCTTCCAAAGTACAGGCGAATGTTGGCAGTGATGGACCTCAGAATTCACTCAACAACTTGGATGATGGAATCTCGATTTCCCAGTTAAATACACCACCAGATACGCACAAAAGGTCGAAGAAGAGAGTATCTTCTGCTATGGTAGGAAGGCGCAAGAAATCTTCGGAATTATTTCAAAGCTCGACCATTACCAAGCCATCATTGTCTTACTTTACCTCGAAACCCCCGAGAGAACAATCGCAATCTATCAATCGATTACAAGGTTTCACTACAACTGAGGAGCAGTTGAAACTGAATTCGAATGGAATAGCAAACACGACCTTGCAGAAGTTGGCAACTTTCAGATATGTACCTCGCGACGACGATTCGTCGGTGAATCAACCGATGATTGCAAGCAAAACAGCGAATATCAATGAAGCCTCGAAACTAGATGATCTGACTTGGGCTACCCGTGAAATTCGCGACGCGCCTACAATGGCGACGCCAGTTACAGGAGAGCTGATGGATCAATATCATGATGGGCAGGCCCTCGAAGGACCCAACCAATCTTTATCGGACTATGGACATATGTCGAATGATTCATTTTTCGAAGAGGCTTTGTGGATTCCAAAACAATTTGTTGACGGTAATGAACTTGAAATCATCAGTCGTAACCAGTCCCAAATCCCTTCAATTCCAGGATATCCGACGACCTCTGTTGCGCAGCAGAGTTCCACTCATGTTGAGTTTCAACCAAAGCCATCTGAGTACGGCCCTGCATCCAGTGAAGTCGGGGTGTTGGATAACGTTCTGGTTGACGTTGCTATCAAGGCCACCGAAGTGCAAGACTTCAACCAAGGATCGCCACCGGTTAATACAAATACGATTAATCAGTTGAGCGATATGGATCCCGAGTTGCTAGATCATAGGCCTTGTATTCCACGAGTTCGTATCCAATCTCCTAGTACAAGTTTTGAGCAAGAACAAAGAGAGTATTTTCATGATTCGGCATTACTCATATCAACGGCTGGGCCTGGAAGAAATCATGTCGCGATTCAAGTCGAGCAATCCGAAATTCAAGATGGCGAGCCAGTTCCTACAAACCTATCCCGAGATTACCTTGGTAGCGATGATTTCGATGATGAAATTGGTGATGAAGATTTGCTAGCGTTGTTTGCGGATCCTGTTATTCCCTCAACTCCTTTGAGAGACCAAGTGGTGCAGTCATCTCCACAACATAAAGTTGATCTTGCAGATACCAGGACTTTGCAGTCAAATTATCCCATCACTGTTTCGCAACGAGTTACCCACACTGCGTTGATAGATGACGATGATGATTTTCCCATAGATGCAGATTTAGAGGAAGAGATGTGTAGACTTGCTTCTGCGAGTCAAAATCAAGGCGTTGTAGAATCATTTGAACCACCACCAAGCCTACAACTTCCGTCTGATGGCGATGACACTGATAGGGAAGTATACGATAATACTCTTCAATTCTCACCACCAACTTCTCGAAGTTCTGATCCTCCTGGAATAGCCCAGGTTCAATCTACTGGTTTATCTAGTCCCTTGAAGCCACCAGCAACAAATGAAGAAGTAGATTGGGGGTAAGCTGCACAATCTGTACGAGATATCGCAAGATAATGGCTTTACTAATCCTAAACCTTCAGATACATAACTTCGACAGCCAAAGCTCTAGTGGTTCAACCTCCGGAGATTCTTGCCCCGCCGTTGAAAGAGCATACTGTTGAGAAATTGTCTTCACCTCTTGAGTACAATCAAACTAATTCAACAAAGATTTGGCTCGATGACAGTCATGAATATCTGCCACTAACACCATTCGCTCGACCGAAATTTCCCCCTCTAGTTCAAGATCGATGCCCAGTTAATGGGTTATCAGCCCAGACCACCCTTCGTGTTTGTTTCCGAATTGGTGAGATGCTGAAAGAAGGAGGTCGGTGCAATGCAATAGGTCAAGACGCAATTATTGAGCTATTTGCTCGTGTCAATTTCTCATCTCGAGAACCAGGCACTAGCAAACAGCATTTCCAATTCGTAGACTTATTCCACGACCGTCCGCCATTTGCGAAGGGTGTTCTCGCAAACTTTAAGACTACAGGTTTAGCAGAGAGCGAAAGTAAAGTCTTCATCGAATCAAGCGAAACGTTGATGGCAAGATGCTTGGGAAGATTGAAAAAGGATATCAAAAATGGAGCTTGGTTGTTGCATATTATTAATATAAGAGTGACAGATTGGGAAGAGATCAGATGGACGAAGAGGATCGTGTGCGGAGAGTATGAAGAAACGACGAAGACGCATTCTAAACTGTGAGATGATATAGTGTGGATATTTGAGGAGCTTGCTATTATTGCCATCATACTACTGTATATTTTGCAGAGCTAGAAGAGCTCAACTAACAATTAGAACCAACTAACCAGAGCAATATGTTAATTTAGCTGCTTCGCTATTTAGCTATTATATATATACAATGCTCATTTCTCAACAATTACATTTGCATCTCAATTTTTCCGTTCCTTCTATAGGTTCTATATTGAAGCTTAACCTGGGTAGCCGGAGATCTAAATGCTTCTGCCTAATAAGCCACATTTATCACAAGATGTGCCCTGTAGGGCTGTTCGTTAACCAATCATGACGATCAAAAACGTTGAGTGACAGGACTTCATCCCCCGCATAAGCAAACACTGCCACAATTCTCAATAGATCAAATTCCGGAATGCCCATTCGTTAGTGAACGATAGCGGAATTCCATTCGTTTATAAGAACCTGAGCTGCTGTTAATGACTTTTGATGACGCGGCTCGCACTTCTCTGTTGAGGTTATATTATTTGGGATCCTCGCATTCTAGGCACATACCTTAGGAGAGAGAGTAGAAAGAAGTTTTGTTCTAGTCTTATCTGAAGAAATACCTACGCTTTTTGATTCGAGGTTAATTTCGAGGCGAATTTGCTACTGCGCAGGTGGGAATTATATCCACTCTTATCAGATACGCAGGCGGTACATAGATTTGATATCTAGAGTATCAATAGATTAAACGCAGGCAACTTGACTTGGAACGGAAGATGAATCGGTCACGATATGAGGCTGTAAGTCTATGAGGGGTTCTTTTCATATTGGCTGTTGCTTTATTACTTTGCCTGAGCGGTGTTATATTTCGTTGGTTTTTTGAGCTGTGCTTGTGTGTTTACTTGCTTGGATATCAATGGTGGATGCGTCGTTTATGGATCATGAGTATGACTTCATTGGCAAATTCATATTCTTCCGCCTCTACACTTCCTTGAAAAGCGTTCCACCTTCTGTCTTCCCTCCACACAATCTTTTCTTTCTCTTCTTTTCCTCCTCTAGCCTCGCTTTTCTTCCCATCTTGCGATACACCTCCTAATCACTAACTTCCCTCACCACCCAGCTCCCCCACTCCTCCCCCTCAAACCCTCCCATCCTCCTCGATCCAATCCTCTCAAATCATCCCTCCTACAACTACAATTCCGGCACCCCAACATCCGCACCCTCCTCCCATCGAACATCCATAACTAGCATCTCATCCCGAACCCCTCCTCCTTCATTCCATTCCAGCCAATTTGCCCACCTAAACAATCACTCATCCAATCCCAACCCCAATCCTTCGAATTGCAATTCCTTCAATACACCCAGTTACGTCTCCAATGAACCTGCAGGAACAACACCTTTCCCCCCCTTCACAAACAATCCCACGAGTGGATATTACACCGACTCCGCACCCCCATCTTTTCATTCCCGCTCTAGTACCCCTCGTCCAACACCCAGTACGAGAACTCTCGCTAGTAATATCAGTAATATCAGTGCAGAAAGCGGGGTAGATTTATGGGGTGTAGCGACTACTACTTCTGGAGGTACAGAGAGGGGTGATGGAGATGAGGGGGTGGATCCCCTGGTGGGAGAGGATAGAGAGGGGGCTAGTGGGTTAATGATTGTGAAGGGGTTGGAGAGGAGAATGGAGAGGTTGGAGGAGAGTATTGGGAGGTTGCTTGTAAGTTCGTCCTTTTTCTTGTCCTCTTACTATAGAAAGTATCTTTTATTTTTGATGTCTGGGTTAGGGGGATACGGGAAAGAAATGGAACGAAAATAGCTAATTGTGAAATTGTAAAGTTGGAAAATGAAGAATTGCGCAGGTTGAGGGCTGCGAGTGCGGGTGCGATGGGGGGTGATGGAAGTGGGAATAGACACAATTGTTGTGTGATGTTTACGGATGCGTCGAGGGATATGGAGGAGGCGTTGGTTATGAATGGTATTTCCTCTTCTCTTCCCTTTTTCATTTACCTCGAACCTTCCCATCCTCTCCAAAAAAATTGCAATAAATTAACATCCCTAGGTCACAATAACTGCTGCGTGAGATTCTCCTCCTCAGTCTCAGCCTCCGATCGTAAGCGGAGTAAGAAGGAATGGGTTGTTGCCATTGTTGTTATGACCATTCTTCTTGCGTTTTTTGTTTTTGCGGTTAATGGGTACGTGAGGGGGGCGAGGGGACGGGGAGGAGTGGTGGGGAGGGAGACGGAGGTGCATTGAGGGGAAAGGGCATTCGGGGTAATTGAATAGGATTAAGTGACGAGAGAGGAGATAATGGCCGGGATGATCGGGATGATCGGATGATATACATAAATGATTACGAATAGAATTTTCCGGGTTTGTATCTTGGTTGTTGGTCTGGATTGGTTGGATGGCCATATGGATGTGCCCGTTTTGGCTCCACTAATAACTTTTCCCTCTATCTTGAGTAGGTATAGCACTTTAACGCTATTGCCAAAAGAGTTGTTGTAGGCTTAGTATATATGCTATTTCCAAAAGCTATATACATTTTTACATTTCCATCATATTTCATTCTCCGATAATAGCAAATTCACCCATAAATGGTCCCAGAACTTCTTGTATGTTGAGCTACCCCTCCTCTTTGCCTCTTCTATTTTCACATCATCACATCCAATTCACTCCGATCCCCCTTCAAACTCTAATCTTCAACCCCAATCAGCACACTTACAAAGGAAAATACGCAAGGAAAATAGAAGAAACTCACTACCAATAAGACCAGGCCAAATCTCTTTCACAAACTCCACAATAGCATCCGGACCTTTCTCAAATTGTAAGCTATGTGGGATAGCCATGGTTTTGATACCGGGTTTGGTGGATTTGGCTATGGCCTGGATAATATTGGCTTCTTCGGTTGTCCACATTGAGGCTAAGAACTGTGGGAGGAGATGCGGGTTAGCTGTGGCGCTTGGGGGTTGAGATGATGATTGAGGGGGGGTGAGATGAAGGGAAGATGGGAATGGTGAAGCGTAAACTGGAGGATCTTGTTGAAGACCTACTAAAACATCTGGCTGTTGCTCTTCGACCATTGCCCTTACGTCTTCTATTCCTACGAGCTCGTTAGCATCAATGTTCATTCTCCCAAATCAACCCCAAAATTCAGTCAAATGCCCCTTTCTGGCTGCCAATCCGGAATCTAAATGAGGATTTTGAATCTTGAGGTTCTCAGATCCTGGGGACTTTAAACCAGTGAAACTTCACTTAACACTCCCTTCCCATTGATATATGGTATTTCTCCAAGTCAAACTAAAGTAAACCCCATCCCCTCCTCATCCTCCTTATTCCTTCGTTCTCATAGCTCACCTCCCTCCTCAGAATCGTTAAACCTAGCCCCCAAATCAACGAAGAGAAAACTCATAGAAACCCAACTCACGTTCAGCATTCCTCACATATTCAATCGTATAATCCTCCTTAACATCCTCCATCATTCTTCCAACCAAAAGCTTTGCTCGAGCTGGAACTTTGTTCACTGTAACGAGCTTGTAGGGACCTTTTGGTGCCATTTCGAATAGATATTCTATGAGATGAGAAGGGGGTGATGGTTGAAGTGAGTGTATGCATGGTATTTATATCAAATGAATTATGAATATGAGATAATAGTAACCTGAAGGAAGAAGGCATACAACTATTGTACCGAATATCCCGTGAAAGTCCGGAGATGGGGAGTATGGAGGGAGTATGGGGAGATGCATATGATGAGAATGAGGGGCACAGGAGAGACGACCGGGGTATTTTCGGGAGGGGCAACTCAGGTTATTTTTGGGTGATGTCACATTCAACTGGCCATACCAATCAATGAGTATAGACAAATTTGAGTACAACAATATCAATCAATAACTTATTGACATTTTTGACATCCTCACGAACCGTTTGAATGCGTAAAATAGGAATGTCAAGGCATAATAAGTCAGTTCGGCCATTGGGGAAGATCCGGGAAATTAACGATTGATGAAGGGGCAAATTTTCAGTACGAACAAATGCTTTTGTTGGGGAGAAGACATACCAACTTGCATCGCCGTACTCCTCCTACCTTTGCATTGCATATTTGAGGTACGAGTACTTCTTCAACATATCCTCAACAACACATCAAACACTGCATCAAAACCCTTTTATTGGACCCCTTAGGATTCTAGCCAAGAGCTTGGTTCGACGGTGCATAATCTATAGTCATCGCGGCGTAGATATTCATGCATGGCAGCATATGCGTATTGTCCTGTCAGCTCAAATATATTTGGAAGTGTTCAATTCTTCCTCAATTGATTCTATCAATCAATTCTCAGATCATCTACATAATGCACAAGTCCGCGAATGTAGTCGTCCATGGGCTGCACAATCAATGTAGTACAATTCCACAGTTCACCGATTCTAATCATTCTAAAGTCATTCTATCATCCTTATAGAAGAACATCTCGCCAACCGGCGAATAGGTATACTCCGTATATATATCAATACACTGTTATACAACAGATGTGATACAAATGCACAATTCACCGATTCTAATCATTCTAAAGCTTCTTTGCAATCCCCATTTTACGAACATTCCATCTCGCAAGTCCCCGAATCTCCGGAAAGCCACGCATCACTTCCTGGTCGACATGCAAAAGTTACATCACTCAAGTCACTTTTCATGTACCATCGTACTCATCCTCCCTTTCACCATCCACTGTATCAATCAATATGCGAAGATGACAGGAGAAACACCGTGAATTCATTTAATCTGCATAGGGCAAGACATCCTTCACTTCATAGGATTGTAACCATATTACTCCGATCCGTACCTCCTATTACTTAAACACCTATCGGGCATCTTCCAGATCAAATTCCCGCATGCCCGCCCAATCTCATCATTATCTAAAATGCTGCAGTAACATCCTCGCCGACAATTTTGAGCCTTTGTCGCTTACTCGGGGACCTGAAACCCGGCTACCCATCTCCCGAGATCTCGGGAATCTCACCAACGATCTTTCAAGGAAAAGCTTTCGTTTCTACTTTCCTTTATACAAACTTTAAAACTCCTCAATTTCCAAAATTATCTTGTTAGTGATAACAATGGGTTGGTTGTTGGAAGGGTTCTATCCCTTCGACAAAGATCCACCACGCGGGCTTTCTTCCCTTCTTTGTTTGGGGGGGAAAACATAATCGGCGACCTCAATTTTTTAGATGGGGCTGACTTTCTCCCTTTTCATGGATACATTCAAAGTACCGGTGAGAGGATGATATGACTTTCATCAAACAAAGAAAGATTGAAAGATACTAGGTATCTTGTAAGTACTAATATGTACCTAATGGTTGGCGAATATATGTCATGTTCATGCACAAGGTGTATGGATTCACATCATTCGCGATCTTTTCTAGATTTGTGAAAAGTTTACGAATACTAAGTGGAAGGAGGGAGTGAAATTGAAGTGAATAAAAAATGGATCAGGAGGTTTAATTATTCATTCGTATATTCATATCTTATGATGTTAGAATGGAGTGAATCATTATCATTAGTTTATGACAAATCTCTCAAACATGGTCGAGGTATCAAAGTTGCTACTTCCCACACCAATACGCTATGAAAGGGAAGACGATTGAGTTTCTTGATTGAACTTTATTTTAGTTCATGAAGATCAGTATCTCCATTACATATACAAATACATCAATAAATACCCTTTCAAGAATCTCAGAAAATGGTTCATTTTCATACTGAGAACAAAACATTCGCCATGGTTTCAATTTCAACAGCAGGAGCAAGGTCAATATTAAGTGGTGCACTATTTGGGGCTGCAATTACTGCGGCTGGGGTTTATTCTCCCGCAGTCATCATATCGCAGATGAAACTAGAATCATTTCATATGCTGAAAGTATTTCTATCTGCAAGTGCGACCAGCGCGTGAGTCTCTTTCTTTTGAGAATAAAACATATTCATTAACATCAACCAGTGCAATATTCCTCGTCACTCATCGTCTATCACCATCCCTCGCACCTCCCCGCCAACCATCTTCTCTATCCCTCTTCCCCTACGATGGAAATCTCATTGGAGGACTCCTCCTGGGTATCGGTATGTCCCTCACAGGAGCATGTCCAGGTACCGTTCTCCCACAAATGGTAACCGGCTATCGATCCGGCCGTTTCGCTTTTCTCGGAGGAATCATCGGCGGAATCTTATATTCCAAATTCCGCCCATTTATCCGTCGTTCTGAAACCACATGCCCCATAACCAAAGATCTTAAACCAACCCTCTACCAAAAACTCGATCCCAAAGCCGACGAAATAAAAGCAGTATACATATACCAAAACTTCTGTTGGGGTATCATCCTCCTCGCTTCTTGGTTGAGTAATAGTCAAGAACAAAGTTTATTGAGTCCAACGTGGGGAGGTATTTGTATTGGGGGTGCTCAGGGGGCGAGTCTTTGGTTGACGGGGAATACATTGGGAACTAGTACTGCTTATGAACAGCTGGGGGATCTATTTTGGTGGTGGGTTGGAAGGATAAGGGGTGAGGATGGTAAGTCGTCGACTTCGACTTCGACTTTGAAATCTTACGAGAATGGCAATGGCAATTGCAATGTTCGTGTCAATTTGAATGGTCGTGCCAATTTTAATGGGAATGGGAATGGCGCTGCGCTCATCAATGGAAATGGCACTGCACTCTCGAATGGCAACGGAAACGCTGCACCGAAATCACCCCACCCCCC
>NGKI01000005.1:97186-113990 GCA_002162615.1 Myriosclerotinia duriaeana
CGCTCAAACCTCTTCACCCTCGGTATCCTCCTAGGCTCATACTTCCTCTCCCACACCCTCACTCTTCCATCCCCCTTCCCCTCAACCTCTCTCGACACACCCCGTATTCCCGAAATATCTATCCTGCGCGCTCTTCTAGGAGGCATAGCCATGGTTTTCGGTGCACGTATCGCAGGTGGTTGTACGAGTGGACATGGGATTAGCGGGATGAGTTTGCTGAGTGTTAGTAGTATTATTAGTGTTGGTGCTATGTTTGGGGGTGGGATTGCGTGGGGGGTTTTGGGGGGTTGAAATTGAATCGGTGGGGAAGATGAGGAGAGATGATTAATGATTGGGAGGATTTTGTGGTTTGATATTTAGGTGATGGGTATTTCACATCGCGAGGGAGTCCCATGTATGGGGGGAGGGGAGGCGGAGTGAATATCTCAGTGTGCATTTAAGCTCAAGCATAGATGGAGGTTTTGGGGAAGAACATGAAAGCGGGTGGGAATTTGATCTCACAAAGGCAACTCAGGTCTATGGATTTTGTGAGCGAGCGAATGGGGGGATGGATGATGGACTGGTTATACCCAGTTTGCTTACTTGCATACATTTGCGAGCTATGAATGCGTGTTAGCGATTTGATCAATAATGCTTTATGACCATGGAAAATGGAATTTGGTCGGGGGATAGATTTGAACTCGGTGGTTTTCTGTGCAGTTTAGATTCATTATGATGGTGGGATTGCATTGGCATTAGCATTGGGTGGCTCTAAATTGAAATTTCATCAAACCATTAAGCTGATTTACTACTTTACTTTACTTTACTTTAAGAGATTTTTGAGTGTACGTGCATTTGTGGACTGGTACTTGGATGGGCAGGGAGGTAGGGCGGTAGCTGGGTATCGCATTCTCAATCCCAATCGTTGTGTTAATTTTGATCTCCAAGCTTCAAACTGCCGCCTTTTCGTGGAAGACGCACTATGATCGCTGCTATCGTTGCTCATATAAAGAAAATGTCGTTCAATTAACAACCGTGTTACAGTATTCCAATATCAAGGTCAAAGAAACATCAGGAATCTCAATAGAGCCTTAAGATGAACAAAATTCCGCGCTGCCACTAACTTTGTAAACTCATGCTCCATACTCTCCAATCTCCTCTACACTTATTTCCAGCGCCATTCCACTGTATAGACTAGTTCCTCTTAATCCAAAGACGATTATCGGCTCTTCTTTCTCCTCTTCCGCACTAGTAAAATATACCAAGCCAAATCACTCCCTCTTTACCAACTTTCCAGTTGTATTTCAATCTAATAGCGCAGTGCTTGTTACTAGACGGATATGTCTAACAGACTACATAAACATCCCAATTGTTGAGCTTAGGGATTAGGGGTATCATTCCGAACCCTGCCAATGTCTCCTCTCCCACTCCTAGGGGGGCAAATTTTGAGATTGATTTTTTACAGAGAGGGTTTGTTGGTTGGATGGAAAAGGAGGGAGATGGTGATAGGTGATTTTTTTGTGGGGTGAAGTTCTTAAGTATGGTTTCATACTTATGGTGATGAGTGAGTAATGGGGTTGGAATTGTCAAGATGAAGATGGAGATAATTGAAATTGAGGTGTGGTTTCAATGAAACGAGGGGGTCTTACCCGATACCTACATCGATTCAAGATTGGAAAACATGTTGAGTTCTCATGTGATTCCTTAATGTCGACTTGAATTGAAGTTCCCATACTTACAGCCAAGATAGGTTATACTCTTTGGTCTTTCAATCCTCTTAACATATTTAAAGCTAACGATCTCTTTCCATGGAAGCCAATCTGTCACAACGGGTATGGATTGCCGAGTTCAACACTGGAGAAGTCAATTTGTCTGCTAATGATGCATACACTCATGGATTTAGTTAAGATCTACCCTTGGCGAAGATGGGGCTGAAGCATGGCATGATGTCATGGAGTCTGCATTTCTCAACAGTCCAAGTACACTCGTACTTATTCTTTGCCTCTTCAGCATGTTCCTCTCACCTATTCTGAATCTAATGGAAATGAATTAACACTTGCAAGCTACTCCGTGAGAGTACAAGGTTAAAATCCTGCGTTCCTACCGTCTAGACATGTTCCTCCTCGAAGATATTTTCAATAGCAGTAATCTATCCTTTGAAACTATTTCCATCGCCCTTCAACCAAGTCTCGTAAACATTCTGGAAACGACAATTAAGAAACAATGTACAGTCATACTTCCATTTCTTCACCTGGTCACACATTGGGCACGGGATAACGGTCCAAGCCGGATACCGGATAAATTGTCCAATGAAACGCCATGGGGTTGATCGAATCATGCATATCGTGTCAGCCTTATAGGTCCAAATTGCGAACCTGGGGTGCCATTTTGAGGTTGCCTCCTTCGCCGAGTAGATAAAAACCATGCCACAAGACCCCAGACCCCAGACCCCTCATTTGGAGAAATATCTAAATATCGAGGAATGTGGAATATCTTATCTGCCACTTGAAGAAACGTGTCAAACTTCAAAAACATATAAGCAGCAAACAATCTACATATCTGAAACTAATTTCTGATATCCATCTTGAGTGATTATTGTATTTGAGGTGGGACCTGAGTCAACATCATTCGATCTTTTGCAGAAGAGACGGCAAAACCGTACTCAGCAATTCAAACCTGTAATCCCTTTCATCGTTGACAATTGGTGGTCATGAATCCATCAACTTCATCACCAGGGACCGAAATGGCACTGAAGAGTGATTATGAGAGATTGAACTCTATCACTACAGAGGACTCGAGGACAAGCGAAGAGGCTATATCTGTGGACAAGGGTAAAGGAAAAGAAATGGAGAATCAACAAACCCAATCAACTCCAGCATTGATACGAAGAGAACGATCACCAACTCCTTCGATGTTGATGAGACGGAAAACAGAAGCAGGGGCAATTAAGAATGGACCGAAGTCTGCAGGATTTGTGGATAAGAGGGCGAGGTTTGATGAGGGGAGTAATAGGGGGAAGGGTGGGAAGAAGGATAGTATTAAACGAAGACATTCTTCTAATGAACATGCAAATGTTTATACCGAGTAAGTTTTTTCGAATGACCTCGAGGTTGCCAAAAATCTCAAAGTCCTATCCTGACAGTCCGAATCTCTTCTATTACAACATTCACCTGGGCAATTGCTGACTTCAAACCCAATAGATGCGGAAGACATTCAGACGATTGGCTATTTGGCGGATTCTCCGTTTCGGGGGTAGTGAAGAAGATTTGGCAAAAGGATGGCAAAGATTCCGGATGAAGCCTGCATGGAAGGTCTCTTGATGGAAAGAAAGAACAAGTGATGGAGATGGAGAGAGTGATGAAAGTCAAACAGACCTACTCGACTTGATCTATGACAAAATAAGATATAGCTGCTAGGGGATCGCTTATGATGAAGAAGAAGTGATCCACGATATGTGCGAGTTTCTGATCCTGCTGGAGTATTGGCATGGGAGTGATGGAGGTGAGCTTGGTGGCAGAAGAGAGACGTTTACCCCTCATTTTGGGCGAAGATGACCTTAGGTTGGTTTAGATAGAGGATTACCTTGAGTGATTGGAGAGATTTTGTTTTCTTCCATATAATTTATAACTCGGGCTCGATAATTTGTCGACGATGACAATTCCCCATATACAATTCCATAGTTGATGTTTTCCAAGGTTATCAATGCAAATCGTTTTTGGTGGAGAAAAATAAATTCTATATCAAAGATCAACAGTGACGCTAAACTAGACCCCTCAAGTCGCCTATATAAGTTAACGAAAGAAAAAAAAGTTCAAAGCTTGAATGACATGAATTCATAACCTTAATGGATCAAAATTTTGTCTTCGATTTTATTGTCACCATTTTTATTAATGAACCATTTCCGAACCATCTCTCTTCCTGATGATCTACTAGTAATTTAACTTCTTTCTATGCTAAAATATTATAGGAGTTTCTTAAGAGCTTTCAATTCGAACCCTTTCCTACACAAACTTACACCAATTCGATCTTTCGATTTCTTCGCAATGACTCCATCAGCAGATCAAGGACCGGATCGCAAAAGAAAGCAATTCCAAGGCGGTCGAGGTCCTAAGCGTCAAAAGATTCAGAAGCAAAAGCCAATCAAGGAGGGATCAACTGAAGAAGTTTTGATAGCAGATGTTCGCGCATTGTTTGCGGCGCAGAAACTTTTTAATGCTTCTCAAGCCCCAATTGAAAATGCAAACGCTGAATCTGCGAAGGTCAAAATTGGAGCAGAACACCAAGAATTGGCATCTACTGAAGATGGGGGGCCTGCTGTGAGAGATGCTACACCAGAAGCTCCATTACCGGAGCGCTTCTCGGAAATTGAGGTGAAGGTTGTTGAGATATCATCTACAGGAGACGGACTTGCCCTACATCCACCTACGAATAGAATATACGTTGTGCCATTCAGTGTACCAGGAGATATTGTAAAGGCAAAAGTCATTACACATTTTCCACAAGAAAATTACTCTATGGCAGACTTTGTTTCTGTGGTTGAGCCATCCCCTCTTCGAGATGACAGTCGAGTAAACTGTAAATACTTCAGCAAATGTTCCGGATGTCAATTCCAAATGTTAGATTATTCGACGCAATTGCAACATAAGAAATCTATTGTTGAGAAGGCATATAAAAACTTCTCCCAACTTCCATCCGAACTCGTACCAGCTATTCTAGATACCATTGGAAGTCCATTGCAATATGAATACCGCACAAAGCTGACGCCACATTTTGACGGACCTCCAGGCTCCAGGATTAGGTCGAACAGAAAGAATCATATCAAACCTGCCTTTGAAACTGTTCCAGAAATTGGGTTCATGCAGAAAGGGAAAAGGCAGACATTGGATATCGAGGATTGTCCAATAGGAACAGATGCAGTAAGGATGGGAATGAAGCTTGAGAGAAATAGAGTTGCAGAGGAACTCCACAAATATCAAAGAGGAGCTACAATCTTGTTACGAGAGAGCACGAAAAGAATCTACAAAGGCGATACGGAATATCAAGAAGATATGGAAACACCACTCAACACTATCAAGGTCACAACTCCCGAATATACGGATCTGAAAACATGTATCACGGATAACAACGGGGAATCAACAGAATACATTGATAATTTCGTTTTCACAAGCATAGCAGGATCATTCTTTCAAAACAACAATTCCATTCTTCCGGTTTTCACACAATATATTCGAGATCATGCCTTACCACCTCCAGGATCCTACTCCCAAGATCTACCAAAAATCCAATACTTGATCGACGCTTACTCCGGATCCGGACTCTTCACCATCACCCTCTCATCTCTCTTCAAATCCTCCACTGGCATCGATATCTCAGACGCCTCTATCAAATCCGCTCGTCGAAACGCCGAATTAAACAAATTAGATGCATCACGTTGTAGTTTCATGGCAGCCGATGCACCGAAACTTTTCAAACAAGTCACATATCCCAAAGATGAAACGGTCGTGGTTATTGATCCTCCTAGAAAGGGATGTGATGAGAGTTTTTTGAGTCAGTTGTTGAAATTTGGTCCTAGGAGAGTCGTGTATGTTAGTTGTAATGTACATACCCAAGCGAGGGATGTGGGGGTTTTGGTAAAGGGGGCCGAGGATGGGACGAGATATGCTATTGAGAGTTTGAGGGGCTTTGATTTCTTTCCTCAGACCGGGCATGTGGAGGGGGTGGCGGTTCTTAGTAGAGTTGATGGGTGTGTGGAGGGGGTGGCGGTTGTTAGTGGAGTTGATGGGCGTGGGGAGAAGGATGGGGAAGTGAAGGGTGGGGATGAAGAGATGAGTGAGGTTAAGGATGAACCGATTAAGGATGAACCGGTTAAGCAAGAAGAAAATGAAACAATGGAGGGATGAAGCTGCAATTTGCTAGGCTAGCTTTGGTTCATCTAGTTCGAGGGATGATGATCTCAAGTTGGTAGCCAATAAAAATATTATCAGAATAAAGAAAATAAACATGACTTTCTCGAGTGGTGCCACAGCTCCCAACGCTTGTTCTGCCAACTTTGCTTTCTGAACTCCCCGCATATATTGTGGGAACACCAAGTCTCCAACTCATCCAACTGCATTTCATAGGAGGAATAATGTAATTTCGGTGTCCCATTATCTATACGTGTATTCTCAAGTAAACGAATAGTGGGATTTCTTCTTCATAGGTAAGTTCATACTCACTTGGTATGGAGCGTATGGTGGAATATACATATGATTTATCTCGGGAAATATCGTATCAGGAACTGTGGGTATGGGGAAGTTGGGGTTGGGGTTGGGGTTGAGGTTGAGGTTGATGTTGGGTAAGAAAAAACAGAATAGAACAGAATAGAATAGGAAGTTTGGGTAGTTATCTATCTATTGTAGTATTGTTATATTTTGAATTGAGAGGTTTCCCTTTTAGGAAGATGAAGATGGAAGTGGGGAATTTTGAGGGGGAAGGTGGATGGTTGGATGGTTGGATGGTGGGGGTGATTGGAATTTGAGTATGGTTTTGTTGTTGGTGATTTGAGTTGATCTGAGTAGATAACCATATATCCTCTCACACTATTAATATACATCTCAGGAGTCAGTACACACAAGAACCAAAAACCCCAAACGCAAACCAAATAAACCTTACACCAAAGCTCCCTCATCCCTTACCCCTTATTCTTTATTCTCTATCCAGGACCATTCCCACCTCGTTAATACCCTCAACCTAACCCTCAACCTAACCCTCAACCCTAAATCTTCAACCCTAGACCCTTACATCCACTACCATACCTATCCCGCACAATCCTGTGAATAATACATCCATAATCTTACATTCACATGACCTATTCCTCAACTCTGCTGTACCCAAACCTAAACCTCAAACCTCAAACCTCAAACCTCAAACCTCACACAAGACCCTCGAATTTTCTGCCACTCGTACAAATACATACTTACATAGTACATAGTACACACACTCATACACATACATACATACATACATACACAAACACATATAATATACGAAGTAAAGTTACACCCATCCCCGTATCCTGCATTATGTCCTGTCCTGTCCTGTCCTGTACCTACTACACAACTTACAAGCCAAATTCAAACCTGCAAACGTGCAGATCCTCCCTTGACTTCCCTTCCCTTCCCTTCCCTTCCCTTGCCATTCGTATATTTGTATTTATATTCATATCTTCATCTTTATCTTTATCTTTATCTTTACATATACTGTATACTGTATACATACCCGTGGACATATATACATACATACGGACAATACAATACAATACAATCCATGCATGCACTGGTAAACCTCGCAACCTCAACCGCCCAACCACACAACCACATCACATCACACACAACGGGCAAAAAGAGTAGGTAAGAGGTATGTATATATTTTCGGGAATTAATATATTTGTGTTTTTGCGGTGATGTGACTTGAGTTTGATGTGTATGTGAATGTGAATGTATATGTGATGCGCGAAGGAGCGAAGTATGCAGTACAGAAACTGTATAGTGCATTGCAGTGCAGTGCAGTCAGTGCAGTCAGTGCAGATGTATGTATGTATGTATGTATGTATCATGTAGTGTAGATCCAGAAATATCCGTGACTACCCATTTATTCCCTTAATTTTCACTCATGATGAGTTGGATGAGTTGATGAAGAGATACTACTATACTCGGTAGTTAGTTATATGGAGTAGAATAGTCTAGTAGAAAGGGGAGCAAAAAGTTCCGCACTTGAGCCCTGGGTTGATGTGGGAAAGGGAAGGAGGTGGGGATGTTGGAGGATTCTTCTCATGATTTACTTGCGCTACTGGAGAAGTTGGGATGGAATATATGGAAAAATTTGAAGCTTTAGAATTCTTGTATGCATACCATGATCCATCACTCTACTACCGTAAAGACCCTACCTACCTCCCTCCCTCCCTACCTACCTACCTACCTACCTAGTAGCTATGACTCTTCCGCCATGAAGATACCCAGGGATCAAAACCCCTCTTCTAGTGTAATATCCCTCCATCCATTGGTTCCCCAACCGCAACTTTCGGGATGAATGTAGAAAGTACGTTTGTAACATGTAGTGTATAGTATGTAGTATGTAGTATGTACATATCCACCCGTCGCCAATACATACATACATATTACATCCAGGTACATATCCATACCACAGCACTAAAGATACAAAAACAAAGCCTCAAGTAATACAATCAGCAGCCACTAAACCTAGCTCAAACCTTCCCTTCCTTTCCTGGAAGCACACTACTTAGTGTTGATGTTTTTAGGATGGTTCGCATTTCTCTAGGCTTTTCGTTACAACACCATGCTCGAGTCTCATTCGCATTATTCTCATGCTCATATCGTATCCACTGTACTTACTGATAAAAGTGCTATACAATACTAGTATACTGTACTTCCACCGTTCGCAACTCAACTTCCATATGCAGACAGACGGTCGACCACCCACCACTCCCATGCATGATGCATCGAAGAAATTTTTTTAATTTTTTTTTTCCTCCCGCTGGGTCCCAAAGTGTCAGCTTCGAGAAGGATGTGGAGATTAGACACTCGAGGCCCGAGGGATAGATATGGGGGGGGAACCGTACTCCGTAGGACCGTAGGTGTACATGAATTTGTGAGGGAGGTGGTTGGTGAGTGGAGCGGATGAGCGAGAGGAACTTATCTAGTAGACTAGTACTAAGTATCGACCGCAAAGTTCAAACAGGTCCTCGTGATATCGTACATATACCATGAGTGGGTATTTCATTTGCTGGGAGACAAAGTATCGTTTACCACTGGCCCGTTGAAGCTACGACATGATACATTGATACTTCGTACATGAGGGGCCGAAGAAAGGGAAAAAAAAAGAAGAAAAAAAAGAAATCTTCATACCGTACTTGGAAGAATGGGGAACTCGAGAGTCGAGAGGAAGGGGGGTGGGCACTGGGATGTACAACAGTACAACATGTCGTGCAGTAGGGCAACGAAGCTTAGCTTCTAGCTGTAGGCATCAGGCAGACTAGTATCATGTGTAGATGCCCAGCGCGGCTCAATTTCGCACACGCATACGGTATTCAGTACAGTACATGGCGTATTTGTATGAGATACATACATAGCATACGAAGTATTAGCATTACGATATTTTCCTTGGCAGCAATGGAGAATTATTATAGTGAAAGGGGGTGCATGAACGAAGTATCACGATGTTACAGATACCTTTTCCGGTACTTATTTTCATCATGGTAGGGGATGGTAGGGGATTGGAAATATCCCAAGGGTTTTTTTTTCATCCGAAGATGAGGAAGGGGGAAGTTTGAATTGCTGCAAGTGGGGTGGATAAGGAATGAAAAGTGGCAGAATTATTTGGAATGGAGGATGTGGAGTGGAGGGGTAATATTCCCAGGGGATGGAAGATTAGGAGGGAGGGAGGTAGGAACAGCGAGCTTATCACACTGTTACAACATCAAGACTCAAGACTCAAGACTCAAGACTCAAGACTCAAGACTCAAGATTCAAGACTCAAGAGCTGCGTTGAAATTTTCAAAGTGTTTGATATTGATGTTGTGCTGTTGTCATGTTGTGAGGTTGTGGGTTAGGGTTGGTGGGGGTCAAAGGGGGGGGAATGGTTTCGCTACACTGCCGTGACTGCTACAGGAACTTCAGGAGCTGCTACCGGTTACAAGCTTTTGTTAACAACTTACAATGAACTACCTAGTACCTATGGAATAATGTAATAATGGAATATTGAGGCCTTTTTACTTTCCAAGCTGATGTAGACTGTACTGTAGTGCATGGGATGGGATGAAGAGGGGTGAAAAGGAGAGGTATTCGTCAACGTCGGCGAGGAAACCTTAATCAAACCATCACAAAATCACAACGTCTGGGGTTGGTTGGTTGGGTTTGAGCTGGAGCTTGAGCTTTGAGCTTTGAGCTTTTAGCTTTTAGCTTTGAGCTTTTAACTTTTGAGGCAATTTTTGATGTTGTGTAGTGTGTGGTGTTGGATTTGTGTGATATGAATGTGAGTCATTAGTTGTCGTTACTTGCTTGTTAAGCATAGCCACACGAAGTTTGAAGCTGGAGTGCCACCTTTATCTGGTTGTCACAAGTAGCCCTGGAGTTTCGTGTTATTGGATATTGGATATTGATTGGTAATGGTGATGAGATGAGATGACGATAGTTGTGCTACTTCACCTAACAATCTATAATCGTAGATAGAGAGGCGATGGTCAAGTTTTCTTTCAGACGGAGAGAAGCTTGACGCTCCGTTAAATTGGTGCGATGATGCTGAGTGTCTTGGAAGTTGGGGGATTCTGACTCGAACTTCGGAAAGCTATAAATGTGACATGTAGAGTAAAACAGTGACTATTCGTGATACTAAACGGCGATGCGACAGTGATGAGGTCCAATATATGATGTAGCTTGGAGATAAGATGAGATGAGATCTAAGAATCCGAACCAATCAAACCATTCACATACTCACATACGAAGTACTCACATAGCATATTCCCCAAACTCACCTCCCCTATCACAATTACCTACCTACCTACACAGTGCACACACATCTCGTACAAAATCACCACCACCACCACATGTAACCCCAACATCCTACTCGGTATCTCACCGAACGAATAATCAAACTTGCCATCTCAAGTTCTCAACCCCATACCATACCATACCATACCATACCATACCTATTACCTATTACCTACACTGTGATAGGAAATCTGGGAAGGGGTAATAATAATCCCAAGACTTTTGCTTCACCGTCTCTTTCTAACCCCAACCAACTCCAACGCAACACCAACACCAATACTTCGTAAATAACGTTGCATTGTGATTCTTGGGCGCTGATGGAATTGTACATTAATATTAGATATCCGAATTGGGGTATTTGGGGTATTTTCGTAAGAGGAGGTATGCGATTTGCTGAGTGATCCATTATTGTTTATTTCCTTCTTCTTCTTCTTCTTCCCACTTGTCGTAAAGAAGTAGGACTTTCCCCATTATTATTTCTATAATTCCAAAAGTTGGAATAACTACTGATTATTATTATTATTATTATTATTATTATTATATAGACCTGAGTTTTTATGGCGGGTTTCTCGTTCGTGGGGTTAACTTTGGAGTAGATGCTAGGTAGGAAGTAGGTATTTTCATATTATTCAAAGAGTTGGAAATTCGTTCTAGAAGATTAGAAGAAGTGGAGGAGATGTTACATAGTATTATGTAAGTATGTGGGTTTATGTCTTATCGGTCTATCGGTCTATCGGTGTATCGGTGTATCGGTGTATCGGTGTATCGGTTCATCGGTTCATCGGTTTATCGCTACTGATAAAGGTTTATCCGTTCCTCTTATCCGAACTTGACCTTATCCTTATCCTTATCCAATTTCCTTATCCATCTCCTTATCGCTTTATCGTCTTATCCTCCTTCCCCTTACCCTCTTCTTATCCTTTTCTTATCCTCACCATCTCATCATCTCATTATCCTCATTATTTTCGTTGAGATATCACATTCATACATAGTACATACATAACATACCTACCTACATACATAAGTACATACATACATACATACATATGTATCATCGGGGAAGTTAAAATTTTCATTCTACATGCAATAATAATAAGTACTGACTATACTTATTAATTCCCACCTCCACCGGTCATGTAATGTAATGTAATGTAATGTGACGTGACGTGACGTGACTTGAACTCGGGCTTTCTCAAGTGGTGTCCAAAGAGTCAAAGACTCAAAGTCAATATTATCATCACAAGATCTACATATTCATGTGTCGTATCTGGCTCTGGCTGGCCTTCACGATATAGGGGTAGGTAGGTAGTAGGTACCCTCCTTGATCGAATCTGAAACGACATTATGATAATAGAAGGAAATAGATGATCATATGTGTTGTTGTTTTTTTTCTTTTCAATCTACCAGCAGACCTCAAACCCAAACCTACTTAGTATCTCCTGCACGACGCTTTTTCATCCGACCGTTTTGTGACTGACTCATATATGTACTGTATGATACTCTGGGGGGGAGGGGGAAATCAAGAAATAATAGAAATATAATCACGAAATACCTAGTATACACTATCTTTCTTATTCTCCGCAAAGCTTCCGATGAAGCAAAACTCGAAACTTGAAAAAAATCTAGATCTACCTAGTATTATGCATCAGGAAATCTCTCATCCTACCTACTGAATATTGATTGAACAAGTTATGTTTGCGATAATAGGTACGAGTTAGATTTCATTCCCTGGCCCCAAAAGTAAAAAAGATTGTTGGTTCATTCGTTCGCATTCGTCAAAAGCACATACCCGTAACCGGTCGGACCGTTCAATTTGCGGAGGTGAGGCACCGAACGCCCTGCGGTATCTGGCATGTGAAGAGACGATAGATGAATGGATAGATGAGTAGATGAGTAGATGAATGGATGGATGGATGGATGGATGGATGAGACGGGAACCCGGATGATATCTAGAAATGGAAATGGGAAAGTACAAGAAAAATGTAAACATGAAAGTTTCCCGGCTTCATTTACCTTGTTTCCGTCTTGAGAGTGTGATGGATACTGAACGTGATGATGATATTTTCATATAATAAGTCTTGACGACTCTTGAGTCTTGACCCCCAAGTACCAAGCTGGAGATAGATTCTCCGGTATCAGTAGTCTCATATCGTCATCATTATCATCATCATCATCATCATCATCATCATATCTAAGACTTTTAAACATTCGCGATTAACGAGAATAGTCATAGATACATACATACATACCTACATACCTACCGGTACTACTACCGTCTACATCCAAGATGATTAAAGACGGAAAGCGGATCAAAATGCAGACTGCAGATTCGAGAATAAGGTTGAAACTTGAAAAGCATACGAAATAGGATAACAATAATAATAATGTGAGCGGTAACGAAATCATCATGTATGCTATGCATGCAAGGTCGATCAATAATCAATCATCCATGATCCATCTAATATAATAATAATACAAATCAAAACAGAGCGGTGAAAAGGTCTGAAAGAGATGCTTGCTCCAAGACTCAAGAGAGTCCAGAGATGCTGCTGCTTGACGCGAGCACGTCCTTCCGATAGGTTTGTGCTTTTTTGGGGGGGGGACGTGGGGTAGCTACGCGGAAAATGCTTCACCGTCTGTCTTACTTTTTCTTTTTTCGAAAATGGCCGAATGGGGATGGGTAGGTAATCTAGGAAGATGTTTACATTTCGTTCCGGTAGGAGATTTTGGCGGTCAGATAAATTTTTTTTCTTTCTCTCTTTCTTTCCTTTCTGTTTCTCCATTATTATTTTCGGGAAGAAAGTTTAAATAAAAAAATTGTGCCCGATTAGGTGATAGGGTTCTTATTTAATAGACCAAATGAGGATATTCTTTGAATGAAGGGGCCCAGGGGGGTCCTTTTGGGAAGCGAGAATGGTTGGTGGATATATTTGTATCATCCAAGTCCCCAAGCAATAATAATAATATCACTTGTTACTATTGCAATAATGAGATGGATTACTCAGATTAGGTACTCTTATAGTTTAAGTTCACTCGCAAAAGTCATGAGAATACGGAGGTTAATAAGTGTTTGATTTATTTCTTTAATTCATGAGATTAACTTTGGGTTGCTTCATTGTCCGAGCCTAAAGGTTTTAGATGAATCTAGTTCCTTGATACTCTAGATGAAATTATCGTCCATGAAAATGCCCATGAAAATGCCCATGAAAATGCCCCCATATTGCTCATCAAAAGGCCCTATCTCATCCATATGCCCCGCGCACATGCTTCAACTTCCTCTTAGCTTCTAGTTCGTGATCTGTACGGAGTAGGTAGTCACTGGTCAGTCAGTAGGTAGTCAGGTAGGTAGTCATAGTCAGTAGTCATAGTCATAGATACTCAAGCACACGGGTGCACACCTGGTAAGGCGAACCGAACATTCATGCGTACCAACGAAACCGGTAAAATTATGGATATATTCTACTCCCAACTCCCAAGGCTAATTCTAATTCCCCATTGCATATCTATCATCTCCCCGTTCCATCTCGTCCTCATCTGCCTGTCATTTTAATGAGGTAGTAAAACTATAAAAGTCTAAAATGTCAAAGTTAATAGTCCAGCCTGTCCAGTGTCCAGCCCAGTCGCGCCCCATCCATTCATCCATTCATCCATTCATCCACTTTTCACTCAGACACCGCCTTGGAAAAAAAAACTCTTTTCTTATAGACGGGAAGAACAGGTAATCTCCCTGCTTCTCTTTTGCAACGTGTTTCTGCCTCCCGGAAGTACTAGAAGCCATTAGATCCATTTTCCATTTTCCATGTTCCATTTTCCCGCTACACCGCGGCGCGTGGGGAACTACCTAGGTTTCTCTAATATTACGAAGTATTGCGAAATTATTATTATTATTATATGGAAAAAATGGATAAGTTGGGTGTAGAAAAGTAAAAGTAAACAAGGGTACGAAGTAGGGATGAAAACATGGCAGCCCACCGCTCTCAGATGCAAGTAAAATGTTCGTTCGCGACTCAGGCCTGCTTCCGGGAGGGTCTATCATATATGATTCATTCCAAAGTACACCTTTTTCCCCCCTTCACGTTTGACTACATGCACATTTTCAATATATATATATATATAATTGTGACGCTACGCTGTACTCCCGTACTTCGTACCTACATATTAATTGTTTTTTTTCTTCTTGAAGAGATCCCAACGTATGCACATAGTACAACGGAAAGGAATCAAGCAATCCTACCTAACTACTCTCTCTGCATACACAACCAAAACAACAAAACCAACGAACAGAATTTGATATTAATATAACAACAACGGAGGTTCTCGTTTCATCCATCATCCATCATCCCTCATCCATCATCATCATTTCCAACTTTCGAATCCGGATTCTCAATTCACAAAAGAGTTATATTACATACTCATATCCGCCTCCTTTTACAACAATAACAACTACTTACTCATCCTGACCTCATCAAATCTTATTTGGTTACATCCAAATCCAATCTCACTCATCATTCCTCGATTACTTTACCATACCTACCGAATACCACCTTCTCATCCCCCCCAAGGCTATTTCTCCAGACCCCGAATCACTCCGGACTATATTTATATATAAGCGGAGTTGAAGGCGTTGTTCCCTTTCTACATCCGGGGCTGAGTAAAAGAAGAAACCAAAAAACTACCCGAGTTCCAACTTTTGGGCCATCCATTATTATCGCACGCATATCGATACGAATTTCGGCAGGGCTGACGCAAGACTTATCGTTACACGCCCCCAGACCCAAGAACGAGTCATTGACACTTTGGTAACGCGATACCGAGATTCCTTTGGTGCATTTTACGAAACGGGGAGATTCAGGTGCTTGGCTCCGACCTGACTCGGTCTGACTTTTCTGAGTAATATTACTGCGGGTAGTATTTGGTGAATAATACTTATATATCTGGAGGTCGACCCCGGATTTTTCATCCATCAAACTTTATTTGCCTTGTTGATTTGGAAGACTTTAAAAGTTATTCAAACACATACACACATACACCTACACGGATACATCTACACGATACAAACATACAAACATACAGACAATATGTATTTCTCATACACACCATCCCCACCCTCCACAAGCTACAGCACCTCCTCCGCCATGGAAATCCCCTCCTCCAGCAGCTCCCGCCCACAATCCCCATCATGTGCCTTCCCCTCCTGGCCACGCCGCTCCTCGATGAACTCGAGCGCCTCCATCGATGCGCAAACCCACAACTACTCGTACACCTCCTCGGCCTTCAGCGACGAGGAACTCTCCTGCGGTCTCTACACCTCGGTCTTTGAAGAAGAAGACTGCTCCCCCCTCGCCACCCCCAACGTTCGTTCTCCCTCGGGCTCCATGTGCGAACCCCAATACGTCGTTGTGGATAACGCGGCGCTCATGAGAGAGCTGATCGCGCAACATGCTGCCGAGAAGGCCAAGAAGAAGGAAAAGGCCGCGGCGGAGAAGAGCAAGAAGAGACATGGGAACAGCTCCCGAAAGTCAAGACACAGCTCGGGTGCAAACTCGAGCAAACACATGACTCCCATTGCCGAGGTCGGGGAATGAAGTGGTGGTTTCCAGGCGTTGTTTAGGATAGCATCTTTTCTTGGTAAGTTGCCTTCCCTATCTTCCGACGCGTTTTGAACAGCGACTGACTTTTATGCAGATCATAGCATATTTATACCCATTAGATAGATACCGTAGATAGACATCATCGTTCAACCGGCGATTTTTCGAAACGAATACCGAATATAGAGGGACAGACGGAGGCAACTCAGCAAGCATCAATCCCGAGCAGCAACTTGCGCACATCGCTCATCCACAGCTAATATCCTATCGTCGCCCACAACGGCCTTCGATATTCGGATGCGATGGAGGTTAGGATGAGAGGAGGAATAGATAGAGGAAGGGAACTTGATGCGATATCCCAAGGGAGTCGTCGTATCGGTTGGCAAATACATGTATGGATAGAAGGACATTTGGATTGGATAGGATTGGATTGGATAGGATTGGATAGGACAGGACAGGACAGGACAGGATATCTCTTCACCGGGAAGATTGATAATAGGAATGGAACACGGGACGCGCATTGTATACATATACATAGCGCCCTCAGGTGGAAACAGACACCTCACCTCTCGCGTGGGGAATGGATATAGCACACTGTGGATCATCAGCTGGGCTGGCATGGATATATTTTACTCTTTGGAAGTCATTGGTGTGGCTCATGTGTACATTTGTTTTTTTTTGGGTGGGGGGGGG
>NGKI01000005.1:114024-130471 GCA_002162615.1 Myriosclerotinia duriaeana
TTTTTTTTTGATGATTGATGATGAATATACCCCCAGGGAAAGAAAGTGTGAGGAGAGAGCCTCAGAGAGGAGAGAGGAGAGAGGGGTCCGGGACTCGCTTAGATGGGTGGGAAGTTGGTGGTGGTGGTTGGCTATTTGGATCTCAAGATCAGTTTGGGGGGGTGCGAAATTAAATTAAATTAAATCGAATGGCATTGGTTTTTTATTAAACTTGTGGTCTTGATGTCTTGATGCGCTTTGATATGATGTGATGTGATGTGATGCGATGCGATGCTTGTGATATGTAATGTGAAGTAGGAAAGATGGTGTGGAGTTTATAGATTCTACATGTAATGATTATGATTTTGATTTTGATGAATGCTTGGCTTGGTTCTGTTGTGGATTTTGATCTTTCTCCTTTCTCTTTCCTCTTTCCTCTTTTCTCTCTCCATCGCCGTGTAGCTGCTACATGGTGAAAATACTAGGAGATTTAACATAGGTATCCCATTCCAATCGAGTGGAACTAATAGTAAAGCTCTTTACCGCTACAGATGATACTAGGTAAGACTAATAAATCTATCACTGCCATCACAGCTTTCAATCCAATCCAATCCTTTGAACTTTTTTCATCTATGAATTTTGATTGAAATCCGTCCAAGTTCTAACTTCTTATGTCTCACGTCTTGGGTATCTGGAAGGGTGAAGGAGGAAGGGTGAAGGAGAATCTAGAAGGGTGAAGGGTGAATTCTTTTGAGCTATCTATGGATTCCGGGACGATGGATAATCGAGTATATGGATAGGTATAGGTATAGGTATAGGTATAGATACTAGATAGATACATATAGATATCGATGGGAAGAATTGTGATGGGGTTTGAAGTTGTCGAATTATCGAATTATTGAATTATCGAGTGTTGTTGTTGTGATGATTGGGATATTGGGATATTGGGATATTGGGATATTGGGATATTGGGATATTGGGATATTGGTACTTATACAAAGATTAAGATATTAAGATATTCAAACGAAAGAGCCTGATGTCGACAAGCTATCGACAAGCAGTCTCCCCCCACAAGCTCCTCAAGCTCTCATGATCATCATAGCCATAGCCATCCCTGGATAGGTTTCCAATCGCCAAACAACCCCTCCTATTGCGAGAACGGAGCTCGAATGTACAATTACTACATACAGTACATATAGTACAAATATGTTATGCTATGCTATGAGAATCTCGCGCCTGGGTATCTGCATAGTTTTTTATTTTATTATTATTATTATTATTATTTTTCGTAATGCTCTTGTGGTGGATGGATGTGGAGGATGTGAAGGATGGGTGTTTACTAATTAGAGTTCACTTCACTTCAAGGTTATATTGATATTGATATTGATATTGTCGAGGTTGGGGTTGATTGATACGCAAAGGAAAGGAAAGAGGAATGTTGCTTTTCAAAACCAAATGTAAGGATAGTTTAGGTTAGGTTAGGTCAGGTAGATTATTAAATATCCACATAACTTTCCCTCTCAGCTTTTCCCCAAGGAATTAATACTCTCAGACCTCACAGTCTCATTGTCGGGTTTGGTGTAATCTTAAGGTTACCTTACTGTATGTAAGCTCACCTTACCATTCGCAAAGAGATGAAACTCCGGGTAATGTGTTTGAGTGAGTGTGTGAGTGTGTGAGTGTGTGATTGTGGCTGGCGGTTGGAGGTTGGTCGCAGGACTCGTGTTACTCGTGTTACTCATGGGAAGATGGGATGGAGGATCGAATGGGGAATTGGATGAGAATGGGGGTTCATAACCTCATGTGCTACTTTCTTCAGCTCGATGGATGTTTGCGGATATTGGTATTGATATTGGTATGTGTGTGTGAATTTGATAAATTGAGAGATGGGGTTCGCCAGTTTCATTCTTTATGCGAATAGGAGACTAAGGGGAAACTTTGCAGTAGTTCGAGATGTCGTTCTCGGGAGGGAGGGTGGTGTGGATACTTTACTAGACGGGTAGGGGTTTGAAGTGTGTGTGTGTGTGTGTGTGGGGAAGGACGATGGAACTACCTACTGTACTATATGCCCAAAGTAGGTGAGGGGATGAAAAGGATGAAATGTGCTTAGATGAAGCGAACCGTAGGATTGGGAAAAATTAATTGGGGATGGGAACCGTGGGATGCATGGAATGGAATGGGTTGGGATGCAAATGAGGAAGCAACGGGCAAAAAGAGGGTGTGGTGAAGTAACAAGTGAGGGAAAAGAGGGTGTGGTGGTTAAGAACCATGAAATGGAGGCAAGGTAAGGTAAGATACACTGGTAGTAAAACGGGATAAGATAGACAGGAACTCTGTAACGTTCCTGAAGTTTGAAATTNNNNGGTTGATTTGGGGGCGGGATATCAAATGAACGGATGAATAGCGAGATGAAGAAATGACTTTGACTTGCCGCATGTTAGAGATATAAGGGATTTGGCGATACACGAGATATATCATATAGGGCAGTGACAGTGGCAATGGCAGTGTACATGCTTTTTTTGCTTGCTTGTTATTTATATATCGAGGGTTCTTTATATAGGATTTGAACTGAATCCAATGCGGAGTTGAAGTTGATGAGCCACTCTATGCCATAATTGTATTGATGTTTGATGTTTGAGGCCTTGCTTGGTTGTGAAATCTTATTGTTCCATCCCCCGTCCAGAATTGGGAAAATAGAAAGATGAATGATGCTGCTGCTGTGTGCAACCAAGCTGCGGTATGGAAACGGTGTTACCACATCAAAGATGACGGGCAACCTTGGGAAGCTCAAAGAGTCGAGACTAGACCTTCTCCACCCCCCACCACCACCTTCCTCCCCCATGAACTAACTCATCCCAAACCTCAACAATACAAACGATGCCAAGTACTTGACCGACCCCCAGAGAACTGATGGGTAAATCAGAAAAAAAAAAGAGATGATCTGGCTCGAATACATATATTGATCACATCTATAAACCCATCACCAAGTAATTACCACTAGGAACTTCCGGTGAGCCTTGACTTAGCTATGCAGTTGAATGCTGGGCAAGGCGAAGGCTTGATTTGATCTGACTTGTTGGCACTGGTACCCTTGAAAATCGATCCGAAATCGCTTTTGTCCATGTCCTCGGCTTACATGGTGCGCAAAGGCTTCCGAGGCATACATGATTGAAATGGTCCTATTCCCATATGTTTCATACTATACTCATCATAGCTCACATAAAGAGGCGGTACCTGTCGTATGTACCGTGCAGACCTATTCTTCGACCAGTGAAGACTATAGTTAGATATGATACGATACGATACGATACGATACGGAGAGAGGATCGTCCGCAGCACATGTAGGTCGGATATGCGGTCCTATCGTACATACATACATACATAAAGTACAATAGCCGCAGTGTAGTGCAGCGAAATGTAATGTGCCTTACTCTGCGGCGAAGGACATTTGTGTTGCAATGCATTTTGAGCCCTTGTAGTCTGGCATGTACACAATACATTGATTGAATCATTGATTTTTGTGGTCCTCGTAGACGATAATTCGACAATTAGAATTCTCGAGATCGACTTGGCAGGAGGATGAAAGGAGGTAGCGATAATGATAGGAGAGAAAATTTGTCATGAGGGGAACACTTGGGCACCCATGTAAAATGGCTCAGTAGCATTATGAATTAAAGAATGATATCTCATCCTCTTCCCCGTCTCATCCTCTTCCCCGATAGATGGTTAACTTGTTGAGAGCGAGCGAGATAACCTAGAAAGTTCGGGGGATAAATTTCACATCACAAATATGAACATATGAACATATGAACAATGGCAAATCATATACGCAATCACGCACAAACCCGTCACTCTTATGCATCTATTTGTTCGTATGTGAATACAACATAGAGAAAAGACCTCCACCCAGACGGAAGCTGTTATACCATCACTTTCCCTTGGTTCATTTCGTGATTCATTCATATGTGATGTGCTATCGAAAATGTTCATGATCAGACTTTTTCCCCCCCTCCAACTGTAAGCCAACAACGGGCAACAGCAAGCATATCAAACGAGGTTTGCACGGATGAAGGAGAGATCTTTTACAGTCCTCACCTACGCCACTACTTATTCATTATTTGGAGCAAATCCTTCCCTTCCCCTCCAATATAGGAAAAGATTCTTCAAGGCAGGGGAAAGGGAAGCTCGGAAAGGTTCAAAATCCATGTTCGTTCGCGCAATCACCATCTGACAACGGATGATGATCTTTGTTGGCTTTATCTCGGCTCCTACGAGTTTGGACCAGAGATTGACCAGAGAGAGGGTGAGGTGTTGATATAAATTATAATGAATGGATGGACGGATGACGGATGACGGGCGGTTGGTTGTTTGATCGAATTGGGAGTATTGATGCGATGCCAAGTAACGAGAATCGGACTAGATTTTGCGTGAATAGATTGAATGGATACTATACTCGAGTTAGACTGTTAGAGAGATATTGATACTCTCGTACATAGGCTTAAATGTAGAGTCGGAATGGGAATCCTTCGAAAGAAGGCATGTCGCCGAGAAAAATAACGAATTAGATATAAGTAGTATTGATTGTTTTTTTTCATAATATATCTTCTTTAAGGGTTCATGGGTTGTCGTACAATGCCTTTGTTGGCGCTTCGAGAGATAATCATGCGGAATCGGACTTTTACTCTTTTTTTATTATTAAAATAACAATGGATTGTTCTCGATATTTGAAATCACTCCTGAGTCCTGACTTGTCTTTTCTCTTCTCTTCTCTTCCAATTGTCTTTCCTAAAACCTTTTCTAGTCATTATTCATATTGAAGCACATTGAACGTCACTCAAAGAGTCAAAACCCATCACAGACATGATACATCCATCCCATCAGCCATCCATATCATCTCAACGACTCGATAGTTCCAAAAATGCCGTGCCAACCATGTACCGTCACTCATTCATATAGCAATGTCATTCTCTGATAGGATCATATCAGAGTGATGAATGGCATTCATCTTGCATCTTGTGCATATCGCTAAGAATAATCCCGTACGGCTTTGACCAGTAATGGCGCTTACGTGCCTTGCAAGTTGCCATGAATAAAAACTGCTAAAGAACATCGTGGAGCACTTCAAGGATCATATACAAGGGCCCATCCGACGCCCATTGGTATTAGTGGAATCGATGGATTTTGATAAATGAAAACGAATGAACGAATGGACGAATGGACGAATGAACGAATAGAAATGAGTATTCAAACTCAATTAACCAATGAACCCTTGAATTTTTCAAAATCCAATATCACATTCATTACTCGAATCAACAGATGAATTCAACCATTTCTCATCTCATCCCTTTGTACAACACAATATGAGTAACTACTAACTAGACTTTCTTTCCTTTCCCTTGAATCCCTTCCCTTCCTTTCCCGAAATCCTTCTGTCATAGGGTACCTATACAAGATTAGGTACATATTACAAAGATTAACGAATATCCACCTACTCATATCATTCATCCAGTACATATTCATGAATCAAGTATACCTAAGAATACCCATCCCTATTCAACCAGTACCTATCCAGTACGAGGCCTTTGTCCCCTTCCTCACAGCCTCTCTGGGAATAGAGGTACTATATACTATATACTAATCCATGATTCGTCTTACTACTTCCAATAGATGTATCCTGCTTGCACCAGCCTAACAGGTAATGTTACCATGCCGAGATATTCCATTTTCAACGCAGCTCAAGGAGTCATGTGAGGCTACATTGCACCAAATGTCAACCCGAGTATCCAATTAATGATCGACCAAGCATGTTAACGTTGAATCTTCCCCTCTCTTTTTATTACCCCATGGTAAGGTTACTAATTGCTTCCAATTATCTTCATAGAACCTATACCGCCCCTAGTCATCAAATATCGCACTATCTCCATTCCGGCTCTCTCATATCCCTTCTAATCTTTTCCCTCTGACCTCTCAACGACTGCGAAATACAATGACCCACTTCTTGTGACGGCGAATACAGTATGTGGTTACCATCACAATCATCACCTCTTTCTCCCCTCCTCTACCGGTACGTTTCTCAAAATGAAAATCAAGCAACGCATGTCAGCAGCCTCGAAAGAGGGTCAAGAACAGCCCTGACAGGAATGCATAACGATTCGACATGGTATAAATGGAAAGATACAAGCCCAAACAGGCCCATTGAGAGGGGGTATAAACCCTTGATAGCATGCTAGAAGCTTTTGACCAGGGTTTGCTTTAAGCGGTATGTAGACGGTAAGGTGGCTTGTCTATCTCGAGTTCTTACTTGGTGCAAGACACATGAGCCGGACCGCGACCGCATCAGATCCCACACCACATATGTATCCCATGGGTCGGCTGGAGATGCGTATCGCAATTCGCAGGTGCCAATTTCTAATTTTGTCTCCGCATTATCCACTGATAGCTCAAAGAAACTCTGATTAGCCGCTCTGTCCCATAGTGCCCTATAAACCCTACAACGCTCTCGGACCTAGTAACGAAAGCTATTGATCACCAAAAGCCATATACGGTTATTGCGCTCATTTTCTAGGGTCAATTTCTCTCCAGTCTTTTTATCTTTCTTATAGCGTAAGGGATCTGCTTCTGTCTTCGTCTGGACCCCATACAAGCGCCCTATCTGCCGTCTTGCGATTCTGTTGGTGCCAGGCATGAGACGAGGATCTTTTTAGTGTATTGATGTCTTGTAATCTGCTTTCGTATCACTACTCACCTACTCACCTTGGAACATATTTTCCTCACTCCAGTTGTACATCAACGTTCTTGACCTTTTCCTTCTCGACCATTGTACAAAGAATATTAGAACAATCCCCGGTACACAACCACGCATCACAGTTGTTCACGGGGACACAGCAGAACGCCTCCATTTATTCGGTATCTAGAAATCTCCACTACAATACTTTTTTACCGCCGGCCATATAGAATATCCATGGGACAAACGATATAGAATTGGGCGTGGATAGTGATCAGCCCTCTGTACTGCAGAAAGCACAACAGCTTGGGGAACGGCAAGAGGCCTGAGATATAGCTTGATATATCTGTAAGTGACATTCTCGATTCTCAATAATGTAAGGAGGCATTGGACTTCCAGATCCCTCGGGGCTTCATGGTGTTCATGTAATCAGCCAATTTTTGGGCAGAGAATCTTATGCAGCGGTCCAACTAACTATCCCAATGCTCGATCCACAGACAACAAAGTTATCACCACCATGTCTGTCGCGAGGACCCGGTCGATATCAATGAGATCCGGCCATTCATCCCAAGGCACTGGAGCCACATTGGCCGAAGTCAGCATGCCATCGATTTCCGTACCCCGCGATTTTGAACCATGTGCTGCGACAGCGTCAATGTTTTTATACGTTCAAGGAAATTCAGTAGTATGCGCTCATCACGATACCCTCAAGATCGAAAGACGGTTTGCGAGGCATACAGAAGAGATACAGTTGTTAGCGGTGGATAATATTAGTGAAAGAGGCGCTGGGAGATTAGTTGTGAGCTACGATGCTGGCCAAACTGCAATTGTATGGGATTGCATGACTGGAGACGAAATTGCCAGATTTGCGAGTTACGAAAACCTCACTGTGGCAGCATGGATGCGTAATGGAAATGTTGCTTTTGGTGCGTATGGCGGGGTAGAGGAGGTCTGGGCTTTGTTGCTGATGAATTACAGGAAATGCTCAAGGAAATGTTATTCTTTTTGAACCGACAACATCAGAGCATATATCCGCAAGGACTTTAGATCAGATTCCAATTACAGCTTTGGCACCAGCAGCAGACTGTAGGACATATGCCATTGGGTAAGTAAAACTCCAGCAATGCGTCACCGAATTTTCGGCTGATTTGATATAGATTTTCCAATGGATCTCTGTTGATCGCAGCATTGCAACCAAGATTCATAATTCTTCACAATTTGACAACTTCAAGAGGACCATCACCGATCGTCACATTGTCATGGCATGCTTCATCATCACGTCAGAAGTCGGACATGCTAGCTTCTCAAACCAATGATGGTGATTTGAGAGTGTGGAGCATTGCCAAATCTCCCACCAGCAACGACACCGCCAAAGTTGTCCGGGTATTGAAACGATCCGACAATTTTCAAACCGGACCAAATTGGTTAGGATGGTCGAAGAATGGTCGTATCATTCAGTTTTCGGAAGGGTAAGCAAACCCTGTCCTCCCCCCTTATTTGTCCCCCACATTGCATAAGGCCATGGGCGCGCGCTTAGCAACAACCACTTACACAAGGTGTGATACAGGGAAACCTCGTCATGGGACGTTCGAACCAAACAGGTCACTTTTGAGAAAGTTCCGACATTGGACATTGTGAAAGGTCTAGCTGTTTATGGTCCTGGAGCGACACTCTTCACGCTGGGGCCAAACAATACGGCACAGCAATTTGACCTTAATTCTCCACCTCAGATGGTGGCAAATGTACAACACCCAGCCAATTTGTTGCCACCTTCTCCTCCTGTTTCCGTCGAGGAGCAAAAGCAGCAGGCCGCTCAAGAGGTCGCAGCAGAAGTTTCAGCTGTACCAATCAATATCGACATCTCCGAAAGTGACTCCGATCGGATGTCGCCGCTGGCAAGGATAGCTCGACGTGGTGATGAAATCGAACAGCAAATGCGTGTGGAGGCTATGGAGCCTGACCGCGCTGAAGCAACATCTCCTGTATCGTCAAGGAGTCGGACGTCGAATTCTACTAGATCATCTGCAGACTCGAGGCCACATAATAATCGTCATCATGGGAAACATTCTTCGGGCTTATCAGCTGTATCACGTGGGGGTATGAGTGAAGCAACAACTATGTCCTTTGGCTCGTCAATTAATACCGGTACTACTCGAGAACCTTCTGTTCTGTCAAGCAGAGACTCGTATGCTCAAAGTAACACCAGTTCGGCACGATCGTATCGTTCTCGACAACGTGGATCTCGGTTAAGACAAGAAGTGCTCCGTAGTCCCGATGAACAAGGAAGTCATGTGGTGGAGCTATTCAAGTATACCAAGTCTAGGTTGAGTGATATCCCTTACCGCCAACCACAGGTCTCGGATAATGCTCATCTCACAAGTGATGATCTCCGTCTTCAGATGCTCAGTACGATTTTTGGATGGGATGGAGAAGCCGAAGGATTGATCCGAGATGAGATGAATCGAGCACCGATTGGATCTACTCATCGAGTTCTCCTTGCTAAATGGATTGGTGATCTCGAGCTCGATATTATGGCTGCCAGCTCCGAATCGATGACTTCTTCTGACTGGATGCTTCTCGCCCTCAGCGGAATTGGAGGACACGCCTCGCAAACAAAAGTCGCTAGAGCTTATGTTCAACGTCTTTTAGAAAAAGGAGATGTTCATACAGCTGCTACGATTATGCTCGGTATGGGTGACCAGAATGATGCAATTGAGATATACGTCTCCCATAAGAGATTTATGGAAGCGTTGATTTTGACGAGTCATGTTTTCCCGTCGGATTGGTCTCGACAAGCTGGATTGATCAGAAAATGGGGTGAGTGGGCTGTTCAGCATGGTCAGCAACAATTGGCTATTCGATGCTTTTCTTGCACAGCTTCAGAATCATCTGAACCTTGGACATCACCATCTGCTCAAGCTGCCACTTTCACAAACATTCATAGCCAGAGTATTCCCGAATTATTGAGCCCACCCCTATCACCACCTAGCCACAGAGGTCCTCAACGAAGCATTGCCAAGACGTCAGCGTTGAAGCTTATTACAGCCTTTGGAGATAAACAGCAAAAGTCAAAGTTCTTCGGTATTGATAGCGACAAAACACCCGTCGGTCCTGGGCCAACTCCAATTGAGGAATCTGCTATCTCTCCAGGTGGCGACACAGCACACACTGCTTTCTTAAGACCAGGTAACCGTAGTGCGTATCATACACCAGCCTCTGCGCGAACCGCGACCCCGGGGGGGTTCTCTCGTCGACGTCTTCCATCCATCGGCGAGACACCTAACGATGTTGTACCTCGAGTCAGACTAGAGCCATTGAATCCACCCACACCTGGTGATTCCGGATCAGACCGAGAGCGAGTTGATCAGTATGCTCGTGAAGCAGAGCCAGAAGTTTTGCAGCTAAGCTCGGCGATCTATACTCCAATTACGAAGAATAGGCCCACGACACCCATGACCCAGAAAAAGATTGCTAATCCACTACCGTCGCCATCTCCGGATACATTTACCGCCAAAAAGCAAGACGATCGTACGAGAAATGGATCACGACATCGCAAGCCAGATGGTTTGCAAATCCAATGGCCACCCATGGAGTCGATAATTACAGGTGACTATATGTCATCTCCGGAACAAACAGGATCTTCACGTCACGGCCATCGAACCAACCACTCTGTTGGAGACCCATTAAACTCTGCTGCTCTTTCATCAGCCGCCTCAGTCTCTGCTTCAAGTAACGCTAGAAGTCCGATGAACAGCGAGCTAAGCTTTAGAACAGCAAGCCCGGTCTTGCATGGTAGAAGCATTGATCAATACATCAAAAGTTTGGATTCTGCCACATATCACCAGAAACAACAACGTAGTCGACAAGCTAGTCGAGACCGAGCGACCGGAAGAGGTCGTAGCGGCAGTCGAAAACCAAAGGCTCGAGAACCATCAGAGGATAGAGGAAGAAATATTAACCAATACATCAAGCCTGCGAAGCGTTCACCAACCTCGCCAATCCCCATGTCACCTGAAGATTTGAGGGATTTGGGCGCTACCGTCTCCGATGGAGAAGCTGTCATCGACGAAAAACAATCAAGAACAAACAGTCGAACGGAGATCAAGTCTTCTAGACAAGCAAGCCGAATCCGACGACAATCTCCCGAACCACGCAAAACATCTAGTCGTCAGACAAGTCGCAATGCCAGTCGTCGACCCGCCAGTCCCGATACTAGACTAGGAGGACGAGATGCCAGAGGTCGAAGTGCAGGACGTGGGGGATCGGCAATCCGTTCGCCTTCATCTCCATTACCATTCTCACCTCAAGCAAAATTCTACCAAGAAGATGAGGTAGCTGATTATGAGGATCTGAGGGCTGCAAAGGCAGCTCAACTCGCGTTTAGAATGAGAAGCGGTAGAAGCGGCAGTCGGATGAGAGAACGTGGTACAAGTGCCGTTCGTGCCGCTTCACCAAATGAAAGACGTCGTGAGAGATCTGCAAGTCGAAGACCATTGGAAGGTCAAAGATCACCATATATGGCGAAAGATGCTACCGAGTCACAATCTCATCTACGAACCCAATCGGAATCGGTGCAAAAACCTGCCGAGCAACAAAAGATTGACCCAAAAGATGAGCGAGCATTAAAGAGAGAACAAGCGGCACGCGAGCTCGAAGAAAGACGTAAATCTTTGGCTCAAAGACCATTAGCACCACCGATAATCCACCCAGGAGAATTAAGCGGCTTGTCACCACTAGCCTATCGACCAACTACCAATTTCCCGGAACCGAAATCAGCGACGTCGCATTCACCTCCCAAAGCGAGTCCTCAAGCTCCAAGAAGCCAGCAGACTACACCGAAGAATAATTCTCCAGGTGGTGGTTTCGGATCAGCTCCCGAGTCTTCTGTGCAGATTGGTTTACCTGCGACTCCAAGAGCTATGCGTCATCCCAAATATGACCCTGAAGGTAATGGTGCAGGTGGTATTCCTCAAGTTCCTCAAATTCCCGGGAGATATGATACAGGTGCACAAGCTCAGACCGCAAATTTGAGTGCAGCTGTCTTCAATGGCTCATCTGATAGCTCAGATGATACTTTCGGACCGCTACCAAAAACAGTGTACCATGCAGCTCCACCTCGACGCATACCTCCTCGATCTGCTTCAGCTCCCATTCCGGAAGAAAGTTTTTACAAACCAAATGTTATCCCAGCTGGTTTACCCCTCCACCCTGCCTTCCAAACCACAATCCCATCTAGTTCTTCACGCCGTACACCTGATGCCAGAGAAAGAATGTCGCCCACCCAATCTCCCCGCAGGCAAATATCCGGCGATTCGCAAGGTGATGGAAGTCGAAGCGGAAGTCCCGTTTATGCAAGTGGACCTGTGACTGTGTTGACTGGAATTGATGAGACTATTGAGGCAAATCAGATGCATATGCACCATGCAAATAATGATTTGATCCCACCACCTCCACCACCTCCACCCGCTCCGCCTCTGCTCCCTCAGCTCCAGCACCTGGCTAAACCACCACCTCCTCCTCCCGCACCCTTATATAGACCAAATGCAAACACCAACTCGATGGTCTCAGGCGTATCCTCCGGTTCCGGCGTCATCGAGATAGTAATGGACGATGAACCCATCCCTATGATGCCCAAGAGCAAAACCCCTACCGTACTATCCGCATCTTCAGCGAACTCTGGTTACACACTAGAGCCACCTCCCGTCCCTCCCGCCCTTGAACGCCGCCGCACCTCCTCAGTCTCCCATACTTATACACACAACCGAGGACGCAGCGAGACAGATAACTCCCTCTCGAACAAGTTTTCGCGCGCAGCAGAACGTCTGAGAAGTGCTAGTCGTGGCAGACATAACTCGAGTCCTGTGATTGATAAAGGAGCTACAAAAAGTCCCGTTGATTCGAGTGTTAGTCCTTATGAGAGTATTCCTCATGCTAATTGGTCTGTGCCACCTCCGCTTAATAGGAGTGCTACGACGACTCCTTCAAGTGGGATGCAGATGGAAAGACATCCTATGGAAGTGAGAGCTGCATATAATGGGGGTATGGAGGGTGGCATGATCTGATTGAATTTCCTTTTGCATGATATTGGCGTTTTTGTTTTGCTTCTGTTTTTTTTTAGCTATGATTTTGAAATCGCTTCAAGCTTCAATTTTCAATTCTCGATACCCTTTTCATTCTTTCCTTTATCCTATGATACTCTTCGTTCCTTTCTCTCCCTATACAAACTTACGCATAACGGCCTTTGTTTAACTTTCTCAAAAACATTATTTTGGAGGACGGAAGGGTGGGCTGGATGGGAAAATTATTTACATGACATTCTTGACTGTCTTGTACAACAAGAAAACAGGATTACATAAGAAGCAGAAAGAGAAAAATTGGCTCAGGCTTATGATGATGTTTATGGCTCTTTATGGGAGATAAGATGGGGTATATTTATGAAGGCTTTTGGAATTTTTGATGATAAGAGAGAGAAACTTGTTCATAATATTGTACATCTACTTCTGCACTATCCTTGAATATATATTTACATATGCATGCGTATCGTTTTCTTTTTCCTTTGCTTCCTGTTCTTTTTTTTAGGGGAGGGCATGATTTCACTCCACTGTTTTGGCCCTTGCGAATACTTTCTTAGCGTTCACGCATTTCGGTTTGTGTTTTGGAGCAGTTGCTCTTTTCACTTTGTGGTGAGGGAGGAAGTTGAGTTGCTGGTTGTTTGGATATCTTCAAAATATTTGGATTGAAATTCGATTCGTGGTGCTGTGGGAGACAGATGGAAATGATGTGGGAGTGTGAACGGGCTCAGAAGACGACATCGACTAAAGGAGGAATGCATAGACGGGACAGCGAGACTGGATCGCGATATAAGAATTGCAGATGAATGGATGGATGGAATTGGGTATAAACAAAGCACAGTCTCACGACTGATATAATGAGGTCCCAGACCGAGGAATGGTATCAAGCAAAGGAAAGCACAAGCTTGGAAATGCACAAAATGAGAACAAAATTGCGGCTAAATAAATGGGTGTGGTGTTTCTTATACTTTTTGCCTCACGGCTAGTTACTTGTTTGATGCTGGCTTTTTTTATTGTTCTCGAGCTGCGGGAGAATCTTTGATTCAAGGTCTTATTGGATTTTGTTTACGGATTGAACTTGGAATTAGGCTTGGGAATTTAATGATGATTATGACCTATACTTATGATGTTCTCGGTGATATGATGTGAGTGATGATGTTGGTAGATGGGTAACGTGTGCATCGTTTGCTGTGCCATTTTCATGAGATGTGCTTGAGGAAATCTTGAAGTGCTAATGTATTTGACATCTACCAACTTCCTCAGGGAAAAGGATAAGAAGAGAAGAAAACAATCGCAGTATCGAAAAACGGAATGTCTACTAGTACTTGAGATCCCTCACAACCCACGCACAAAACTACATAAATCAGTGACCACTTGGGCAGAGGCTGTTCAAGTATATCTTCACTTGCTAAAAGAAAAGGAATCTAGGAAGTGTTGATCCCAAGACGAGAAGTCATTTTATCATTCAACTTTGAATATAAATAAACGCCTTATGTTGAAGATTTGATATGGAATTTTTAGTATCAATATCAACGAGAAGTCCCCCAGACCCCTGCAACTACATCGACACGTGACTATCAAAAAAGTGTCCGAGCGACTAATTTTCTCTGGGTGCATCTCGAATCTAAATATTGGAATCCAGGAATTGGGCTCCGATCAGACGTGCAGGTAACCTGCAACACCCAAATAACCTCGCAATGAGTGTCTCCCGACCAGCGCGATGTCTATTCAACGCGCCCCTCCCCAAACTCCGACCTCTCACCCGTCGCCAAAATTTCCACACCTCAACTCCCCTCCCCGCACGAAACCGTGCCCGTTTTGCTAGCATAAAACAATCAGAATTAGATGCTGCTCCTGCGAAGGAAATTTACCCTGGATATACTGAGAAGGAGAAAGCTTTGCTGGGGAAAAGATATACACCGGAGCAAATTGCAGCTATTGAGGCTGGGGAGGAAGCGGTCGATGCGGAAGATTTGAAAAGTCATGGTGTCATACGGACGGACTTGGGGGGTTTGAAATATATGGATGACTTAAGTATGACGCAGCCGGTGATCGATAAGAAGATTATGGATTATCGGATTGATCCGAATTGGACACTGGATCAAGACAAAATCGGAGACGAATTCGTGGCATATATGGACAAAGTGATGGAAGAGAACCCCGAAGATGTGGACCCTGACGACCCGGATTGGGAAAAGAAACATAGGCCGAGTAGATTGGATTCGCTGAAGGCGCTGCAGAAGGAAATGGGGGATCCAAGCACCTTTGCTTTTGCACCGCAGGTACCTGGGGATTTCTCAAAGGAACCGGGCCAGGTGAATGTGGAGGTGAAGGAGGTGGATGAGGATGATGAAGAAAATTTTGATAGTAGGGATCCGGATGGAGTTTATACGAAATTGCGTCACCAAACTGGACTTACCATGGAGGATATCTTCGATCTTGATATGAAAATCCTAGTCAGTCATCGAGTTGTCAACCAAACCCGTTTGGGTAAAATTGACAGTTTGTACGTATTGGCAATTGCAGGAAATGGAAAAGGCAGATTAGGGATAGGAGAGGCGAAGGGACAGGAACCGGAAGATACCAATAATAATGCGAGGATTGCGGCTATCAAGAACATGCAACCAATTCCAAGATATGAGGAACGAACAATTTTTGGAGATGTAGAGGGGAAGGTTAGTGCGGTTGAAGTCAAGCTTATGGCAAGACCTCCAGGTATGTTGTTGTCTCTGTTTTGTCTTTCCTTTCGACGTGGAATTATAATGTGCGGGGTAAGAAGAGGGGCTAATTCGAATCCTTAAATATAGGATTCGGTCTTCGATGTCAGAAACTTATTTTTGATATGGCAAAGGCAGCAGGTATTCACGACCTTTCAGCCAAAGTACCACGTTCGAGGAACAAGATGAACACTGTCAAAGCCACCTACCAAGCATTAATGAAGCAACGAATACCAGACGAGGTTGCCAGGGGAAGAGGAAAGAAACTTGTGGATGTTAGGAAGGTTTATTATGGAGGAAGAGTATAGGGAGTGAATGATGGATGATGGATGATAAGTGGGATGAAAGGGAATACGTATATGTATGTTGCATATTGTATGAGTACTACTAGATGGGCCTGGAAAACGAATGTGCATATGCATAGACTGGCGTAATGCTGGGAGGCAAGGGCAAAATTATATGGAAAAGCAAGCATGGCATGCATTCATGATATTGCATTGCATTGGAGCAAATCTTAGAGGAAAAGATTTTGGTATGCTAGTTGCATTACACATATCAATATGTGTGGGTATCTTAGTCCTGAACTCCTAAATAACAGATGAAGCAATTCCTCCCCTTCTGACTCAACATCTGATAGCTTTGATTCGTGATATATCGTGATGATACACCCATTAGTCGCGCGCAAGGAAAAGTGACCATTTCAGAACACCCTCCTATCCCCTTCTACCCCCTCAATTTCCCACCCCAGCTTTTTTTCCACGTTTAGTAGATTGCCTGACAAGATCGTTGATTTCCGGTGTATCGCAAGCCAGCGCAACCCACGCTTCGCATAATAATAGACCTTCAAGGGTTCAATTGGTGCTGAACCATCTACCCAAATATACACACCTCCCAAGGACCTGATTATCCCCCCATCTCCAGATATCTTTACACACACCCCAATATTCCGAGTTTGC
>NGKI01000005.1:130853-166287 GCA_002162615.1 Myriosclerotinia duriaeana
GCCAAACTGGGAAAACAAACCATCCTCATATTCTCCGCCAACCGTTCATATTCATCCAACAAATCCTGTTCCGTAGGCGACAAATCCTCATTTGTAGGGAGAGGAATATTGGAAGCGTCTGTTTCCATATTTGCCTTGATTACCCCTTCAAATATTTATTCTCGTATAGTTTCCAGTAACCGAATTCTGCAGGTAGAGATTTCGCAGATGTGCTAAATGAATTTCGGTGGAAAAAAGGGCGATTTGTTGAAGTAGGTATTGTTTTATTATTTCGCATGTCCACCGGCCGGTGCGCATGTCGCGGCGTGAAGTTGTGACCCCGCAGTTTGGATCTGATGATCACGTGTGTGCTGTATTCCGGGGTCGTAGGAGACAGCTCGATAGCTTTCAAGCTTCTAAAATTCTGATCATTTACTAATAATAGTGCCAGGTATTATTAGACTCACTGGGAATAGGGAAGAAGAGCTTGTCTAGAGGAAGTTTTTATAATTGGCGCATTTTCGCATCGGCATTATAATAATGTATTTACCTCACCGGGAGATCAAATATGCTGATTTTCATGACACTTATAGGCTTCTACCCCCTTAAATGATCTCACCGGAAAAAATCTGAGAGTATGAAAGCGAATTCAAGATCAGTGGATATGCAGCAATTTAATCAATTTTATCGTCCCCTACGTCTCATTCTACGTAACTTGAGAAGTTTCGTTTGGCAATAATCGCTTCATTCGTTCTCCCAAAACTCCGCTTGCTCTTCAATACATGTATGGTTTTTCAATTCCTTCAAATGCTCTATGCTTTCAACCACCTGTCTAACTCCTTATGATCCTCCTGGTCCTCCTAACAAGGCGAATCTTCGGACAATACTTGGGCCTATCTCGTCATATTCTGCTTAATGTTAGTATGCTATATCCGGCTGGAGAGGAAAACACGATAACTTACCTGCTTTGGTGTGGCAATAAGATCTGAATTCAGGGGTTTGACCCAAGAGACTACCACCAAACCATGGACCATGTCTTTGTCTCTTATGCGAAATGACTTGAACTTCCAGACCTCCACTTCTCGCACCGCCACTTCGAGCTTCACTAGCTCTGATTCTGTCATCCACTAAGTGCTTGATGTCACGTTGTAATCTGCGGCCGAAATCTTTATATAATGTGCTTCCTCCGGATAACACAATGTTCTTGTAGAGTCCACGACGAACGTCAATAGGAGAAGATTGAATGACGCCATCTACTACTGTTGGAAGTGGTGTTAAGAAATCAGAGGAGTAAATTTCTGGGTTGAAGAAGATTTCTGGTGCAAGGAATCGTTCGTAACCAACATCGACAGTGACCTTACGTCCACCAGGCTGGGTGATTGAATGCTTCTCGAATCTTGCAGGGTCTCGGTCGAAACGAGCGAATTCCTTAACAATATCTGGGCAGACATAGCAATAGTTTTCCTTGATCTCACCCGCAGTCTTTAATGAGGAGTCGGGTTCACCTCTGTCTCGGAGCAACGATTGAACGAAGTATGTAATATCTCGACCGGCGATAGGGATGGATTTGATTGATGATCCAATAACATATCCTTCTGCAACAGGAATTACGTGCGTCACACCGTCTCCAGAATCAATTACAGTTCCCGTTAGGGATCGATCAGAAACTTTTGATGAAGTCCAGGACGCAGCCAATGCGAGCACAGCTTGAACAGCAATGTATAAACCTGCACAATTAAAGGATTCAAACATAATCTCGGCGGTGTTTTCACGGTTCTCGGGTGGATTGAGTGGCTGGGAAATATGAGTAAGTGGAAGTCTCGCATAAGCTTGAGAATTGAGCACATACGGGTTCTGTTAACAGAAAGTAATGATCTTCTGGTTCGACACGGAGGTACTTGAATATCGAGTTGGACCAGAACCTTTCCATATGATCCTACAGATGTTAGTTGATTCATCCTCAGCGTAGCCTTTGACCTCCTTACCCAGTTATCAATTTGTCCATGGCGAATTGGATAGTGTATGCCATAACCTACTATCATCAATACCAAAATCAAATATTCTATAACTCATTGCGCACCTGGTCCGCTTGCGGCTGCTAACGCCTCGTCTCCGATAAAGAAGTCCAGATCTTCAGTTCCACGTTTCATTGAAAGATGTCCTCCTGGTCCAGCACCACCTGTAAGATATGAAGGCTTATTGCCAACTGCAGGTCGTCCAGATCCGGAACCCGCACCAGCTGCTGCAGCACCTTTCGTCGCTATGGCGGTAGGAAAAACGAAGGAGGGAGAATCATTGCCAGCGAAACCTATAATTGAGGCATTATTAGTTGAGTGCCCATCTTCTCGACAGAAGAGAACGAACCAAGCTTTGAGTAACCGGTACCGCTATTGCAGAAGTATCAGTAATTGTACAAATGGATAAAATCTCTCTCCTTCCTCGGGACACGGGGATATAGAATGGCTTTGTGGGGATCTCGAACGTACTTGTCCATGACAACGGCCGGAGTATGAGAAGCCATATTGAATTAAAGCTGCGCAATGCAGTCCCAAATATCTGAAGGGAGTTATGCGACAGCTTCAGTTTATTGTAAATATCTTGTGCTGGGGAATGACAGCTCAATGGTGGCTATTATTATTGACCGTTGGCCTTTGAATCTAATAAGCTTCAAGATGGTGGATGACGACCTCCAGCTATGCCATATAGGTAGGTAGGCGGGAGGCGGTAGGCGGTAAGCGGTGCGGATCTAAATGAACCCCACCAGAGGCAGCGACAGCCACTCGATTTAAATGATCACGTGCACATCATATAAATTCGATATTTTCAGACTTCAAATAAATTTTGTTATATGTTGACTTTGTTCCTCCCCATGAGGATTTATCAGATGAAGGTTGGATATGTCCGAGGATGGTAGGGAAAGAAATATGAACATTCATTGATTGATTTTTTTTTTATGAGAGCAAGAAGATATTGAACCGAATGGGGAAATGGTTCGCTGATTTCCTAAATGAGATCATTTCCATTTCCATTTCCATTGTCTTGTCTTGTCTTGTCTTGCAATTGTTGGTCTTTTGAGTGAAGGCTCTTTCCCTTTTCAACTCCAACCTCACTGCCTGTTTAGTCATGTTATGTGAAAAGTGTACATGACCTTCTTGGAAGTCAACAAAAGATATTTTCTTCTGCTCTACATCCTAGAATCTCTTCTTCCCTCAATTCGAAAACATCACCACCGCCATCATTTCTTTTCCTCACCAGAGCCGCATACTCACTCATCGACACTCGTTTTTCTGAAAATATCTCATAAAGATTACCTACATCATACTTTATTGAAACGGCCCTCCAGAAGTCTCGGCTATCATTTTGTATCTCTTTGAGTTGGATTTCACTGTCTATAAAAGATCAATCCTCGGGTTAACCGAAGTCTCCTGTTGTAGAGAAGCTCTCTGTTCTTATACAGTGAGGGATTCTCTGAATCAGAGATATCTTCACGGTATGATCAGAAGGATTTGTATCTGTCCCAATTGATGGCTGATTCGAATATAGCTCCAATAGACTGCTGTACTACAACTGCAAGATCTCTCATATAAAAGATTCACAAGACACGACGACATATCCTAGACGATCCTTCTCAAATATATACCTCTACTCTCCTTATACGTTTCCTCCGTGTTCGTCCAGTTCCAAATCACTGCGAGTCTTTTAGATGCAAATTGTCACTCACCTACCAATCATCTTATACGCAAGTTTCCTTCATCACACCATCTCTTCTAATACTCATCTCGAGCACCAATCTGTTCAAATTCACTCGAAATAAACACTTCACCTTTACTCCTCACTTACCGTGACTTACGCGACTTCATGTCTGAACTCACGCAACGATCCACTTCTCAACGTCCACAACCTCAGACCTCAAGTAGAATTGACAACGCGCGAGAGCGTCTTCGTCAACTCCATTACAAACTTCTCAATTCTTTTAATCCACTTCGCAATTCTCCGAAAACCAATTTTGAAATTATCCCTTCCCCATTTTTAGATCGTCAAGATCCCTGGTCAGGATTATCACCATCAATATTTAAGACACCTTTCAACCAAGCCATGGAGACCAACAAGATTCCCGCCATGAATTTCAGTCCAGTAATGGATGGTCCAGCAGATTCCAGAAGACTAAGTGATACCAGAAAACCAAGCGCAGTACAATCTCAGCCGTGTGTATCTGCGATATTCGTACATGCTGGGGCAGGTTATCATAGCACTACAAATGAGCACATCCACTTAGGAGCTTGCAACGAGTATGTTGACGGTATTCAGAATTGAAGTCTTGAAAATTATTTGAGGATATGGAACCTTGGCTGACCTTTTTTTAGTGCTGCTCGAGCGGCAATGCGAATTCTCAAGGCCGGCGGTTCAGCCGTTGATGCAGTCGAAGCTTGCATAAAAGTTCTTGAAGACAAGGAAATTACTAACGCTGGATATGGCAGTAATTTGTCGATTGAAGGTATCGTTGAAGCTGATGCAACCGTGGTAGATCATTTGGGTAGAAGTGGTGCTTGTGGTGCAACCGCCCGTAAGTCGATAGAATCCCGTCCAGATTGATCTTCTTTAGCTTACCTATTAATTTCAGAGATCAAAAACCCTATCAGTCTGGCTCGATTGATTCTGGAAGCCTCGAGTCGACCTTTATCTTTAAGAAGAGTTCCGCCCAACCTTCTCGTCGGCCAAGGAGCAACAGACTTCGCATATGAACATGGCATACCAGTAGTGCCGCATGATGCGTTGTTATCTAAGAACGCTCGCGAAAGATATATCCGTTGGCGTGAAGATTTGCGCCGTGCTGAAGGCGGTCGCATGACACCTTCGAGTGATTGCAATAGCAGTCAGACTGCCGAGGACGAAATTGCCGCTCGGGAATATGAAGAACGTGTGAGGGCAAAACAACGTCGGGATCATACCAACGCGCTAATGACTGGCACATGGAATGAAGGCCAGCCTGATTCTCCTTCAACATCATCTCCAAGCCGAGCATGTCCTCCAGAATATCCTCCCCATTCGGCACGTCCAGGTACTCCTCCAGGTCGAGGCTACTTTCCTATGAATACGCCAGGCCGTGGAGCTTCCCGCTCTCCAGTTGGTACCACACCTGCAAAACGCGCACGACTTGCAGCACTTAGTGATGGTAGTTCGGGACGTGTTCATTCTCTACTATCCCCAAGTGTTGCTACAACCTGTATGTACAGCGAGCCAAACCTATCTATCAGCACTGGACCATCCACTATCGAGAGACCATCTAGTACAGACGGTCATCTCTCTCCGATAGAACAGGACAAAATCATTGAGATGCGTGCTGCACCATTAGGTCTCGCTCAAGAAGGAACAATAGAGAGTCCCCATGAGTCTACTCCAAGACCTGTCTCTAAAAAGGCAAGTGTCCGCAAAAGGGAGGATGTGGATTTGATTACCGATACCGTTGGGGCTATTGCTATTGATATGTATGGCCATATTGCCGCAGGATCCTCTTCCGGTGGAATTGGTATGAAACATCGTGGCCGTGTTGGGCCTGCTGCTCTCGTAGGCATTGGTACGGCTGTAGTTCCTTGCGACGAGAGAGATGAGGATCAAGTATCAGTTGCTGCGGTTACTAGTGGCACAGGAGAGCACATGGCCACTACCATGGCTTCACAGAAATGTGCTGACAGACTATACCACAACAGCAGACGAGCTCGCGGTGGTCAAGACATGGAAGCCAATGAAGACGAAGCTATGGAGTCATTTGTTCAAGCAGACTTTATGGGTCACCCTGGTGTTTGTGGTAGCAACTCTGCCGGTGCAATCGGTGTCATGGCTGTCAAAAAAACACAGTATGGATACTTTCTTCACTTCGCCCACAATACCGACTCATTTGCCTTGGCGTCTTACGCTTCAAATGAGAAGGATGCCAAGTGTGTCATGTCTCGTCTCGGAGATCATGGCAACGTTGTCCGGGGAGGCCGAAAGATACGAATCGAGAAAGATTGACTCCCAGCCTCGCGCCTCACAAGAATTGCCAGCCTTCTACTTTGAGATGCAAGACTTGAGTGGCTCTTTTGGCTGTTTTTATCACTAACTTTCCTTGCGTTGTTACGGAGAAATGGATTATTGCTTTATCGATGGAGGGAGTTTATGAATTATGAATATGAATGGAATGGCATTGAAGAATGAATAGGGGAGAATATTACTAGAACGAACATTACCCTTAACCGAACACTTTCCGCTTGGAAATCAGATGGTAGGTATGGGAGAGGGAAAGATGGATATAGATCAACATTAGCTTATGCTCTATTGCTATGACATTAGGCATACGTTATCAGATAACCCAATGGAACCTAAAGTTACTCCTGATTGAGATACCTCAGTGCTATCCTTGTGATTTGATCTGTATGTGTAGATAGATATAATTCGATATTACCCCTGCCCCATGTGATATACCGTAATGTTTTTGACTTGTCAACCAAATCGATTTTTCCGATTATCCAGTATTTCCAACTCCGATAGTTTTTGATGTGTGTATTACGACGCGGCTATTCATTTGTTCTCGTTCATTTTCATTCATTCTCCAGGTACAGGTGTTCCCCTAGCACTACCAGTCTCTGCTCCTCCATTTATCTTCCGCTTCTTCTTCTTCTTTCGTGGGACGACGGCCGGTTTGGAGCCATAGTCTCCCAGTGAGAGATGTGTGGAACATGTCAGGCAGATGGCGCCTTCGGGGGGTGAGCAGAATACTAGAAGGGGAAGAGGAAGGGTGTTAGTGGGTTGGATGGATGGTACTGGTGATAGAGGGGGAGAATAGGGAGATCTGTAGAAGTGGTGATAGTAGTGGAAAGAAGAGAGGGGATAGATGGAAGTTGTAAAATGAGTCGAAATGAAGCGAGTACGTACTACTCAAACATATACTACACACAAATCCCACATCGACAACCTTTCTATGACAAAAGCACGCAGCTCTAAAATCTACCACTTCCTGCGTTGGCGCTATTAAATCCTTCCTACTCATTTGATCGGGTAAAAATGCCATCATTAAGTATTGTAATAGTCCTTGTGGATTCCTCAACTGCATGTAAATTCCCCTGGTAGTATCACTAGCTTGTTGTAGGAATACCGTGTCACCGGCGAGTTTCAATATGTCGATTGGGATTCGCATACGTTGGGCGGCGAAAGTAGTGTTCATTATGGGGATGTATTGATGGGCGAGATCGCCGGATACGGAGAGCACGAGAATTCGTGATTGGAGACCGATGGTGGGATCCGAGGTGGCTACATCGGACATGGTGGGTTTGGAATCAGAGGCCGAGACATCGTTGTATGCTAGTGATTGTTTGTTTATGTAGGAGAGGGCGAGGGTGAGGGCACCGGCCATTTGGGTGGTGGTTGTGGTAGAAACTTCTTGTTCCGTGGTGGTAGATATCAGGTTGCGGAGGGAATTCAGAAGTGTATGTTCGATGAGTGCGAATTGTCTGTATTTGTTCGCATCATCGGGAGGACCTTGAGTAGTTGAGCCACCCATTTCCGTATCTTCGGATGCGGAGGGCGGTGCTGGATAGAGCCATACTGCGCGGTGGCAGTGACTAGCTATTATGGCTACCTGATTGGCATTATTGAAGGCGAGGTGCGCGTTTATGAAGACGAGGAGATTAGCTATAGCTTTGGAGAGAGGGAGCGTGGAGGAGAGGAATTCCCAGGCGTGAGGATTGGTGTCGAGAATGATGACGAGGCATGAAGGAGAAGGACCTATAGCTTTGTTAGGGGCATTCATTGATTGGTATGGGATGTATTTGTTCATACCTGAAACGCCGGCAGAGAAATGATCTGTACCATCTATACCTTCCATAATGAAAGCCTTGTAGGCATAATAGCTTAATAGATTTGACGTTCGGAGGATTTGCTCTTCGTCCAAACTTTGAATATAACGTAGATCTGCTAGACCTTATATTAATCTTCTCTTCCCGCTGCTCAAAAGAATTGGTACAATTGTGACTGGTATGGAAGCTCTATCCAGGTTCCTACAGGCTGATGAATTGGGAACAAGGCAAGGCTGGAAGATCTTCATGCAGATGAAATGCGGGTGGCCCCTTGCTTGTCGCCTGATCATGTGACGTGTTTACACAGTATGGTATGTGGGGGGGTATTTGGGGTTTCACAAGAGGGAGGGGCATTGGCTCAATGTCAGGCTATAATATAACTTTGGTCTTCCAAGGTTCTCCTCTTCTTGATCATTCCATTCCATTTTCAAATCAAAAATCAATTTCATGTTATTTGATACTTCATAATCATCGTCATCATCATCATCATCATGGCAGACTCATTTGGTCATTCTATTGAAAGACGAGGTACAGATCCAAGTGTCCCTCATACCACAACCGCCGCAAATGACTCCTTGGAGGACCAAACACTTCTCTTACTTGCCCGTTTAACTGAAGGTGGACAAGAGGATGAAGATACTTGTAGGGAGTTAAATACTCTCACCAAACTACTCACTGATGATTCTTCCGAGGAAACAAGATCAAAGGAACCACATAAACCTCTTTTTCAATTGATCGACCAAGATATTCTGGAAACTATCTTGGGTTACCTTGATATGAGACAATCTCCCTCAGTTCGAGGTCACGCGACTCTAACTACTTCTGCATATCTCAAAGCTTCGGAACAACAGGGCGTTGACTATCTTTCCCACTTCTTCTATGATCGTGTAGCCAAAGGCACATATGATGATTTGATTCTTGCGTTCTCTGTTGCAGCATCAATATTTCCTGTCGTTCCAGATGTCATTGCTTCATTCTTCCTTAGTGAAGGTTTCATCCCTAGCCTTGGTGCATTGATGAAGAGGAAATGGAAAAGTCGAAAGGTTGAACAGGCTGCTCTAGAGTTACTTAGTGCTGCTTGCATGAACACTCCTTGTCGAGAAGCTATTCAGAAGCATTGTACAAAATGGCTTGAGGAGATTGTCAACGATGTTCCACCTAAAATTTCAGAAATATCTTCGTCACCTGTCGACAGTAACGCGGAAGATGGCTCCATACAACAGCGAATCCATTCCGAGCAAGTCAAAAATCTCGCAGCTGTTGTCTTGGCCAAAATTCAGGTATGCATCTCTCATGATTCCACTTACTTTTCCCCTTCCCCTTTCTTATAGTCAACAGACCCCCCTTTAGTCAATTATTCTAACTAACTTCAGAAGTGAAGGCTATCCCTTCAACGCCAACCGCTGAATCCGGGGAACGAGATCAGCCTGCCAGTACAACTATTGAGGATCTTTCAGACATGTTTAAGAAAATGCTTTCTTCAGATACATCTCAACAAAGTTCGATCGAAGGTCTTGCTTATGCTTCGCTACAACCTAAAGTCAAGGAGAAGTTAGCTTCAGATAAAAAGTTTTTGGTCAATCTTGTTAAAGCATTGAATGATGCTCCACCCAAATCGCCAACAACTTATGGAGCACTCACTATACTCGTTAATCTTACCACATATCAGCCACCATTGACAGAAGAACAAAAGAAGTTGGGTCAATTGAAAGCTTATGCCAATGCCTCAAAAACCGCCCTTAAACCAGATCCTCTCAATGATGATGATCACGTTGCCAAGAGATGTCAAACTGTATTCGAAGCTGGTGTGATACCTGTCCTCGTCACCCATAGTCAGCATGGATCAATAGCTTCTCTTACTCTTGTCACATCCATCATCTTTTCACTTTCCAAAACAACCAAAATTCGGGGTCAAATGGCTCAGCAAGGTGCAATCAAACTTTTATTACACGCCCATACAGTTTTCCCATCGGATAATATACCAGCTCGAAGAACCACAGCTCATGCGCTCGCCCGTATTCTCATATCTACCAATCCACAACATGTGTTTGGCGGCACCAATCCTTTGTCACTTGTCTCGGCTATCAAACCTCTTCTCCTCCTCCTGGATGATGACCCAACAGTTGAGCACCGCGATCTCCTACCAGTCTTCGAATCTCTTTTAGCTTTAACAAACCTTGCTTCTACAGACGACTCAGCCCGTAACCCAATCATCCGCCTTGCTTGGCCTCAAATTGAAGAATTACTTCTCTCCAACAACAAAATGGTGACTCGCGCTACAGTAGAACTTATCTGCAACCTTATGCAATCTCCCGAAGGCGTCGCAAAATTCGCAGATGGTAGCAAACAAGCCTCTCATCGTACACATATTCTATTAGCACTAGCCGATGCCGAAGATTTTCCCACACGAAGAGCAGCAGGGGGTGCATTAGCAAGTCTTACTGAGTGGGATACTGCGGTAAATGCAATTCTCGAGAGAGATAGAGGAGTGGCTCTTTTACTAGGCATGTGCAAGGAGGATGAAGAGGAAATGAGACATAGAGGTGTGGTTTGCATACTTAATGTATTGACAGCACCAAACAAGGTTGGGAAATGGGGAATTGAAAAGGTTAGGGAGAATGGTGGGTTGGAGATTCTTAAGGAATGTTTGAAGAAGTCGAGGAGTCAGCAAGTTTTGGAGATTACGATTGATGCGTTAAAGAAACTTATGGGGGATGAGTTGGGGGGAGAGGGGAAGCTTTTGGAGGGTTGAGTATGCGTGGGTGGGTGGTTGTTACGAGGTTTAGAAGTATCGTGGCATAGCGTAGCATTTATCGTAGCGATCCAAAAAATTCCTAGCGAAGTTTTCCCTTGCGACTAAAGATCATAATTGAGACGTGGCTAAATCAAATGGTGATCTTATAGATTTGTGAAATGCTGCTAGGTACTTAGTAGCCCGATGCATACTATTTCTTTCATCTTCATCTTCATCTTCATCGCTCAAAGACCTTGCTTGGGCTGGGCATCCATGTTCGCAAATCAAGCAAATGCTACACAGGAAACACCATTCACGCATTAGAAGTTAGAACCCCTATATCTATATCTATATAAATCATAAATCCATTTTAAGCATCTTTGCCCCCTTTTTCTCCAATCCATCAAAAACCACGCCCTCTTCCCTCAATAACCCCCTCTTCTTCTTCTTCTTCTTCCCCATTCCTCCCTTGGCTCCCTTCAAAAACACCTAGGTAACCACCCACCGGTCACCGGTTAGCTAAGATTCGGTGATAAGCTCAAGGCAAAGATGGCGAATGGTGCGAATGGTGCGAATGGGTTGATTTTTGATGCGTTGACTGGAAAGGACTGCGCGGGGGTGAGGAGGGGAGGAATTGAGGTGTTGGGAGAGGATGGTGGAGGTGGAGGTGGAGGTGGAGTGAGGGCAGCTTGGATCTTTCGTGTGGTATGGTACGGACGGGGTTTTCTGGTGATTTTACTGTTGGAAGCTTGTCCTGATTATTGCAGGTAGGTTAAGATCTTACAATTCTTGTGAACATGGACTTCGCAATGAAACTATCTTGTCCGTTCAGCATGAATTTTCCTGAAATATTTCCTCGGAATCACTATCTTTTTGAAAAGCGCAAAAGCAAGCATTGTTTGTGAGGGTGCAGGAAGTGCAGCCACACTTTCTTTCTTCGCACAATGGTTCGACAACGTTGCCTGTTGTCTCTTTGCGCCTCGGCTCCAAGATTCTCGATCCTTACGGAGCATGATACCATCCCACTGTAATTGGCCGCGCCGGGCCCTTTCTCGTATCCCCAGAGTTTCTCTATTCAGGCCGCATAATCCTACTCGTCCCTTGAGTACCTCGGAGCCTAACAAGTCGATACATCCTTTTCATTGACTCTCGCTCATGTTCTTGTATGCTGGGCTTTGGAGTCGATATTTCCATGGAACTTGGCCTTCTCCAACCACTTTGTCCAGGATTATACGAGCGAAATAGTGGTCTCTGTGTGTAGACTAGCCATTTGGTGCTGTAGAGAGATGTAAGATAGTAAAACTACCTACTAATATACTAGGTATGTTGGAGGTTTGATTTGATGCAACAATCATATCTTATCGCTAAGGTCCACCAACTCCCGAACATTCTCCGATACTCCACCTTCCCAACCAATCAAATCTCCCGCAGCCCACTATCATCATAGATATATTCAAACACTCCCAAAATATCTCGACTGTAACGGTCATAAGGTTAAGGCGAGCCCGCGCCCCCCGATCCTCTTTCTCCAAAGTATCAATCTAACGATTGAAGCTACCAACAGTGCCCAGTCCGAACACTGCGGTGACGGCCCACTCGTGCAGGAAACTCACGATGCTGCGGTCGTCTTAAGCAATGAAGATAATTTCTTGAGGGAGGTTTCACTCTGCAGAGAGATCTTCACCGTGGTGTGGCGGTATTGGATTACATTCGTTGTGTGGTTTGGAGAAGGGGTCTGGGTTGGGATTCCACTTATTTTTTTATTTTTTTTAATTCTTTGCAACGCAGGCTGGTTGGGATGAAATGAACTGTGAGTTTTGCATATATATATATATATATATTTTTTTTTTTTGAGGCTATGACCAGATTCGCTTCAGTGATCCACTCACTCAAACCTAGCCTAGCACGCCTAGCTAACAAAGTAAAAACAGAGTCCTGCAGAGCCATCCTTCAAAATCCAAACAAAATTAATCCCAATAATTTGATATTCCTAATATCATGATATCCTATATATCCATATCTGAAACCACCATTTCTCTAGATCTTAAATCATACCAAGATCAAATCGATTTAACATTGAATCCTTGTCCAGGTCTAAGTATGATTCTGATGTTCGGCTCTTCCCAGCTTTCCTCCTCGAAGCTCGATTTGATATACCCTGGATGATTGTATTTATGCTTACCTAGTAGGATTTCAAATATTGGTCAGAATACTTTACTGAGTATACTTTACTATTTTTCTAAAGCTTGAGCCTATATTTATTTTCACGGACGGGGAAAGCGTCATTTAAGGCACGCTCTGCAATGTAGTGTCAAATGATATGTACTGTACATATATATATATATACTATTTCGCTATGACTCTAGCCAGCAATGAAAACACTTGCTGTACAAGCATCGGCAATCCTGACGACTTATGGTCAATCCAACTCTACGTCATGAATATCTACAAGAATCCGCACGATCCATATACCCAACTCCACTCCATCTAAAAAATCTTCTACCCTTTCCCTCACAAATCCCCATCCTCATCCAACTCATCATCATCCGAATCCCCAACCTCCACCTCCTTCCACTTCCCACCCATCGTCAAAGGCGGCGGCCCCATAATCTCCATATTCATCAAACTATCCTGTTCCCTCATCATCTGACTCCTCGACATTAATTGCGAAGAGCGTATTAGAGAGTATGGTTGGGGTGTTGAGGATGGATGTTGTTCTTCGATCTCATCATCCTTTACGTTATTGTTTAGCTCATTCTTTTCTTCATCGTCCTCCCCCTCATCTTCACTCTGACTCTCAATCTCAATGACCCTTCTCTCGCTCCTCCTCGATATAACAGGGATATTATTCTCTTCGTCCTCATCTTCACTCTGACTCTCAATCTCAATGATCCTTCGCTCGCCCCTTCGTGAGATCACCGGAGGTAACATTTGCAACGGACTACTGCCATGTGAAGAGGAAGGAATGGATTTTGTCGGTGACTCGGGAATTATATCTGGGATAGGAGACTCCTTTCGATGACGCGGAGTAACAGGTGTTTGCGTCTGCGTATAATCCACAGTTGAAGCTTGCGATGGTCTTACGAAATGATTTTGTGAAGATGGTACATGAATTATAGGAGCTGGTGTGGGCACTGGAGTTGAAGAGGGAGGTACTTGTGCTTGCAGGTGGGTATGTGAAAATTGTTGAATATTGTTAGTGATTTGATCTTGTACTTCTTGAGATTCGGTGCTCGTGCTTGATGTCCTGGGGATTATGGGCGTGGATTGTAAGATTACATCTTCTGAAGATTCTGTTGCTGAAGGGGAAAGAGAAGATGAAGACTGTGTGAATAAAGGTGGTAGTAAATTTGCGATCAATTCTCCTAGAACTGCAGGTGGTACTCTGGCATATTTCTGTGGAGCTGCTCTAAACCATTGTCGACTCTTCAATTCTTCGAAGGTCATTGGGTTCGCCAATGCATATAATTCTAATATCTCATATGCAAACTTGGAACGCGTTTCACCCTTATTGAACTCTTTATTACCGAGACCATCAAGGTTTGTTATTTCTCCTGGTGCTTTGGGATCACCAATGACTGCCATGTGGGTCAGGGTCGAGAGAGGTTTGGTTTGATATATCCAGATACGAGAGACGGTAGCCGGGAATTTATAGGAGCGAAATTCATGATTTTTTTGGCGAGAGATGATGTGTTCCACATGGGTGGGATATATGGAGATGAATATATCGGAGGATTCTGATCGAGGTGCCATAGCATGAAGTTGTTGGGTAGAAAGTCGTTGACTTTCGGGGTATTGGCTTTTACCAACTTGGGTATGTTGCGTGTGAGTATGTTGCGTGGCGAGATGTTGGCTTTGTGGATATTGACTTTTGCTATAGGATCCATTTTCGTGTATATCTTCACTTGATGGAGTATTCTCTTTGAGATCACTCAAACTTGATGAAGACAATATCCGCTCAGCACAAACCTGTGTTTCGACCCCTATATCTCCATAAAAAGTTTCCGGTAGTTCTACATCCTTTTCGACATCGACTTCTGTTTGTTCAGTATCATTGTCATAGTGTGCATCGACCTGTTCCGGCTCCTCAACTCTGTTTTCATTTACACCTCCTGAATTCGTATAATCTTCGTAACTAGAAGTGCTTTCTATGGGTGTATCTGCCACGACTTGCGATTCTTCATCTTCTTCGTCCTCCTCGGCATCCGAATCTAGAATCTCGAACTTGATATTATTAGGCGCCGGAGTCCCTCGTCGACATATAGGCGATGGAGAATAGTTGCCTTGAGTGGCGACTTCTTGTTTAATAGGAGTCTCATCTGCTAAAGGCTCCTGACTAGGATCGGGTACATCAAATCGTACAGTTTTGGTTGGACTCGAACGCTTTGAAGGGGTTCGAATTACTTGGCTTTCGTCAGTCCCTGTCTCATAAGTATCCTCAACCTTTAGCCTTGGCAGCTTTTCGGCGCTCATATAAGTATTTGATCGTAGTGAGAAAGGAACTGCAATATTTGTGGATTGTTCTTTTAGTGGCGACCGCTTCCGCGCAGAACCTCCGAACTGGCTTGACGTTGGTGTAGCGGGTGATTGTGATGATGGTATCTCAAAAATCTTCCTATGTCTTGGTGTTTGTGGTGGAGGCATTAATCCAGCAGAAGCAGAAGCATCAAGTTGGGGAAGCTTTCTGGGACTTCGTCGGGGTGGAGGGACTGCCGGAGGACTAGATACAGGAATGTCGTAAATTGAGCCATCATCTTCTGGTTTCGTCGGTTCTTCTGGTGCTCCAGAAAGTGGCCAATAATCAAGCTGTGTAATCGTCTGGGTCGAGAAACTGGGTGTCCTTCCCTCATCCCCAAGCGTCTTCCTTCTATTCCTTGACTCTTTCTTCCTCTTCGCCGCTGGTTCATCCCCCATAGTCCTCCTTCGTTTCGTTTTCCGTCTCGATTCTTCTTCCTCATAATCCCCTTCACTATCCTCAATATCATCTCCCATTTCTCCTTCCTGTTCTTCTCTCTCATAGAGTTTCACCCAATCCATCTGCGTAAGTGTATCTTGTTTCTCGAGCTTGATCCTTGATTTCTTGCCATAATTCCTGGTGACGCGCCTTTTCTTCTCCGGAAATCTGGTTTGGTGTAATGGTTCGACCGCTTTGTATATTCGATTTGCAGGCGCACTACCTTTGGGTTTTGATTTCTGTTTTGGAGGCATTTTCTTTTGATTTCGTTGTTGTCCGAATTATTATATATTGTTAGCAGGTTAATCAATCGATAGGTTGCCTCAACGCGTTAACGCGTCAATGCTCGTTATCTGTTATCAGACGCGTCTTGCAGACGCGAGAGTTGCTGCTTATTAAGCACATTATTATCAAGCATCAATATAAATCCCGGATGGTAGGTAATTTCTTTTCCCTGATCATGAGCCGCATCATCATGATCGTTACGATTGTCGTGTCATATTGACAAGATGAAAAACTCTGGTTAAACAACCAATTTATCATATCGGAGACATCTCGGAGAAGTATCAATTATCAACAGCGAGCTTTGGAAAGGTTGTGCCACAGTGACATTCTCATACCCCCACCAGATCGGTTCTTTGGGCAATTGTCAACAGTGACATTCAAATATATTCGTGGCTCTCAGCTGATGGCAGTGCCAAGTTCCAACGCATATATACAGCGACAACGATGCATGGCGCAGCGATACGCCTTAAGCTGGTTTGTATGCACTATAGGATATCGATGTTTACCATAGTTTGAAGATACCTCTGTAGTAGGAACGGACCACTCACACTTCACTGTTATCAACATTGCTTTACCATGGCGATCAGGAAGATATAAGGCGAATTAGAGGGCAGTACCAGACAAGGATTTCCTCCACTTCCAGATCGCATCTCAGTATGTGCGTCTCACCTCCTGGGCACGATATGCTATCAAGTACCTCTCTCGAGTGCGAAAGGTCTTGCATAACAACAAGAACAAAACTGCGGCCCCAAACACAAAAAATCATCAATGAGTTCTTTCTGATCTCCAACCGTGTAAATACTATGATACAGGATCTCACGAACCCCCAATATGATCTGTCACAGTTTTGACCTTCAACCAGATTTACCCAGGACCCCAAGACCCCTCTTTACTCTATCCACCGCATGTGCGTTATTTCATGATATGCACAATCGTGTACATAATCATCTTTGTCACAGGCCCATACGCATGACCTGCCTCTCTGAACCAATGCCAGATGGACATTTAGGTGCAATGGACCCCGAATTCTGTGAAACATATGTTGGTTTGGCTGAGATATGCCACAATCGTAACACTTTATCTTTTACCAATATAGACAAATTCTTGCCTGTCCTAAGCCGAGACGCATGACCATCATACCCAAACCAATGCATGATGAAAAAACGGAGTCTACGTTTGTACCATATGTTAAGCCGAATGAGATACGCTCCGAAAATATCAATATACAGACTCATGCCACCACAGGATATGGGAGGGTAATCTCCGGACCAATGTCAGATGTGCACCGGGAACTCAGTTGTGTGTTACATATGCTGATTTGAATTAGATATGCAACAGATGCAATATATACATGCTAAGATGCACATCGTTACCATCATCTGGGGCAGAGTCACATATTACTCGCGTCAGAACCAATGCCAGATGAATTCCAAAGCCACCTTGGGCTTAAAACCCCGTGTTACCTGAGTTGGTTTGACTGAGATATGCAACAGATGCAACATTCCCTTGCTAATATACACGGCGTTATTATAATCTAGGTCAGTTCCACATGCTATATTCGAGCCAATACCAGGCGGATGCTAATTAGATCCTGGGCCTAAAACTTGTGTTACATGTGTTGGTTCGACTATGATATGCAACAAAACGTGCAGCAAACGATGATATCCTCCTTGACTGGTCAACGAGCTGGTAAATGGGGATGCGGTCAGGCACACATACACACTTCCAGACCAATCCTAGTGGACCAAGTACCACATACTTTGTTCGGTATAGCTGTATTACTTGTGCTGGTTTCTGAGATCTGCAAAACCAACAAAAAGCTATTGATTTACCCATCAGACCAACGGGCGTTGAGAAGGGTTTGTGTCGGCGGGTTCCCGAGCCAATGTTAGTTACATGCTATGGTAACATTGGATGCGAGTGTATCCAGTCTGATCTTGTATTACCTGTGGCCATTCCACTCAGACATGCAACAAAATGCGTTGAGATATTACACCAACCGGGGGGCAATATGGGGCGAGGTTATAGGACAAGATGTGGTCATCAGAAGCACATGTGGTGGAATCTACAATTAGCTTCATACTGTTCGTGTCATGGAGGCTCATGTCGCCGAGATTGCACTTTGTACTCTGTACTACTCCTGCAACAAAAGAGAAATAGTTTTTTACCCAAGTCATGGTGGTGGAAAGGGTTGAGACCGGCATATCTGATGCAGAAGACACTAGTCTCCTCTCCTGAGATTGGACTGGGGTGTACTTGTATTGGATTGGGTATAGATTGACCAGCTTATTGGAATTATTAATATCGATGCTCAAGGAACTTCTATTACTATTATCACACTACCCAAGTGTCACCTCACGAGCGTAGTATCACAACTCATCAAATTACTTGTGAATTCGTATCATTTTTGCTTTAATCCTCGGCTATGCACAGCCGAAAACACTACCGTTAACTGAATACTGAAGAAAAGACCCTTCATTAAACCATTGATCCCATGCTTCACGCCGATAACCATTCCATTTTGCTTGCCATAATAATCAACCAAATTACTTGCTGGTATCAACGACATATCGTCCAGCAATCTTGCCCTCATGCATCAAATCATAAACTTTTTGTAACTCACTCAGACCACAAGTCTTGTATGGAGCCTTAATAAGACCACGTCTGAAGAACTCAATGGCCTCGGCGGAATCCTGGCGATTACCAACGTATGATCCCTTGATAGTAATCATCTTGATAACCGACTCGAAAACAGGCGCACGAAGATAAGCACCAGCTGGAAGACCAATAGCAACGACGGTACCGCGGGGTCGAACATATTCTGCAGCTTGCTGGAATGGCTTCTCGTTGGCAGCAACCAGAATAACAGCGTGTGGCCCGAGTCCATCGCGCGTGCATGCCTTGACATCATTGACCAAATTCTTGCTAGACATGAAGTCGACATAACTCTGCGCACCCAAGTCCTTTGTCATCTTTTCCTTCTCAGCTCCGCCATCAATCGCGATAATATTTAGACCCATCGCCTTGGCATACTGACAGGCAAGCGAACCCAATCCACCACCCGCACCGACAATAGCGACGGTCTGCCCGGGTCGCACGCCGGATTCTTTAAGTCCTTTGTACACGGTGATGCCGGCGCAGAGAACGGGCGCAATGGCTTCGAGATCGCATTCCTTGGGGATTTTCGCAACGTGTGCGGCTTTGGCAATACAGTATTGTTGGAATGTTCCATCGACTGTGTAGCCTGAGAGGAGGGCGTTGGCACATAGTGGTTCGTCGGCTTGTTGACAGAAATCACATGCGAGACAACTTCCATTGAGCCACTTTGAATTCAATTAGTATTTGGTTTGGTTTGGTTCGTTTCGTTTTTATATGCGGGAAGTGAGAAAATATACCTTTACACCGGCGTAATCACCAATCTTTATATCTTGTACAAGACTGCCGACGGCAACTACAACACCGGCTCCTTCGTGGCCGCCGACAAGGGGTAGTTTGGCGGCTAATGGCCAATCGCCATTTACGGCGTGGAGATCTGTGTGGCAAACACCAGAGAATTTGATGTTGACGAGTACCTCGTCGGGACCGGGCTTCTGGACGGGAATTTTCTTGTAGACGACGGCTGGGGTTTGGGTTTAGTATTTGGGTTGAGGAATGCGGGGAAGAGAGGAACTTACGTTTACCGGTTTCTTCGACTACTTGAGCCCATTGCTCTGTTGGGAGGTTCTCCATGTTGATGTTTGGGGTTTGTCCGAGGAATGTAGGTGTTTTTGATAGATGGTTGTTTGTTAAGGTTGTTCAAATGGTTGAGGGTGAGGAGATGTGATTATATCAAGCTTGAAGAAAATACTGAATCGATTGTAATTGAATTATGATGAATCCATATTGAATGAATGGAAATGATTCAATATATACCTGTTTGAATAAATATACGAGTGAGGCTATCCAGCCCCTCCAAGAGAATCACCCCACTTGCCTGATGTGTCGTTCCATCTCGATTTGAGGTCACGCATGTCGAGAGCTTGCGTTCTCCCAAACTTTCTTTGTTTGAATTCTTCTACGCTATTGGTTCATTCGTTTTCAGAGTTTACAGCTCGAATTCATAAATCCCTATTGATTGGTCCATTTCATCCATAGAATAGGTAGATCTTTGAGGTACTAGTTAGTTACTTGTTAGATACGTTAGAGTCCGGGCCAAAGGCGGCGGACATGTGGGAAGACACGGGCGGGTAGCTAGAAACGTGCACATGCACATGCATTACTGTAAATGGGATAGGAGGGCATGTGAATTAGTTGGGTGGATGTTTCCGCCCCCCCCTTGTGGAGTAGGAATCCTAGAATTCGCTCGGATGCTGCTAGGATGGTGTGGTTGTGATCTTCATCTCGCAGAGGAAGGGTTATGTCATTCAGCATGGATATCAACAAGGTTCAAACCCAGCCGGAGAATATTGCGGAAAGTATTTACAGATAATCATTCGATTGCAGCTACCAAAACCACAATCTTGGAATACCTAGGTATGCTCTGCTTTCTGCTCGTACTATTATTCATCCCCCTGAGCAAAGGTTAAAAGATTGGGCTTGAAGTAAGCCAAATATTTAACCTTTGATCAGGGGTGGATAGTATATGTGGTATGGATATGTGGAAAGTTTCCGTTTTCTCACGAAATAAGGTTCGACCTTCTCCTCATTATTGATGCGGGGAAATTGTATTTCGACAGACTTCCACGTAGGAAATGCGGGGTTTAATCTAGCTATTCCCTTTATGAAGTAGTGATCTTCACACATGTGTGGCCCTACAGTACCTAGGTAGGTATGGAGTATGCAACTAAGAGGCAAGCTACCTAGGTAACTGTAACAGTGTAACTACCTACCTAGTACCTACCTTTCGTCCGAAAATACTACGGACATCAGGTCAGGAACGAGATCTGATCTGTAAAAGACATATTTTCTGACGCTTTATTGTCGTTGTTGTCGTTGTGCTTCTCACTCGGGTCGGTTGCAACTTGCGATATTTCACGCCATCTATCATGTTGTAACTTGTAATACAATAATACAGTGATCGAGGAGTTTCTTTCTTAGGGGTGACTATTCAGGTGATACGGCGTGCTAAAGTGGGCTGTTACTTGTTGGTGGTCTGATTTTTCGAGTTTGTAACTTGTAAGGGTTGCCCGGTTGAATAATGGTCCGAAGTTCCAAGCCTTCGGAATGTATAGCTCGCGCCTAAACCATAGCTGGATTAGTATCAAATTGGGGGGTTGGAGAGGAATGACGGTTTCCATTTGCTGTTCATCTCAATGATCAACACGATGAATCTCATGTCCTCATATACAAGCTTCTTGATTGAGGCTGTAACCAAACTTCGACTAAGTTGGTGCCTCTTTGAACACCTTTGAAGGAGGATATGCGCAGACATGTGCAATGTATACCCAAAGGAGGTAATGCAACAAAATGTCGGGAAGTTTGTGAACGCTGTGCAGCACTGCAAGTATAGTAGGTCGCGGGTCTTGTGTATTCTCTGCATTCAGTAACGAAAGCGCGAAGGCTCTAACTTGCACAATTAACAGGATGCAGACAGCACTTGCACAATTAACAGGATGCAGACAGCACTCGCAGACTTCGCAAAACAGCTGGTTAAATCAACAGATCACACCCAATAACTCTATCTTTATAATTTGCAATTTGGGTCGGCATCGCGAAAATGAGTCTGAACCAAGGTGTGTCATGAAAAGTACTACCCAATCTGTCAAATCCTATGTGCCACTCAGGAAACAACGATAAACGCACAAGTTGCCCCCACGACATCAATCATAGTCCGACACAGAGTAAAAAATTGAAGCCACGAGACCATCGTATTAGCCCTATACACAGTCTGCTAAGAGAAATCCGGCATTCCGAACAGAAGCGGTGCGCAAATATTAGCACGATAATGGGCAATCTCCAATCTTCTTGGGATCCTCGAACAATCCAGTCATAACGAACTATGATGACTTTTTGGTGTGACGAACGAAATCTCGTGTACCAAAACTATTTGGATTCAGGAGGTCCTCTTGCAGATAAATTGCTATTGCCCCACGCATTCTTCTTTACATAAGAAGATCAATATCGAAACAGCATGAGGATAATTGACTGTGCAGAAGGGGGTGACCGAAACTTGTTATCAAGTGATTTGAGGGGTCAATAATTCGCGGTACATGTGTCACAGTATATTCTTCACAGTGGGGCTTTTGGCGAATATTCTACTATGGATGTTTAGTTTGCGGTGGGAGGTTTCATGGTAGATGTTTTGGTGAACGTTTCGCTGTGTATGTTTCAAGGCACCTCAGTACCAGATAAGCAGCCATCATGGTATTATTTCCTTGTATCCACTTTCTACTAAAATATGCAATCTCATATTATACGTCGCACTCATCTACCACTCACTTTATCATCTCGAGGGAAAGACTGCGTCAACTAGTCTAGACAAGGAGATGGAGTAGAAGATGCTCATCACGTGTCTGCATGAGATTAGAATATCATTCATCTCACGTACTCCATGATTCATTCTCACCCTTCCGCTTTGGCCTGCTTGCACTTAGTTGAGCTTATCAGAGTTCTGTGTGCGGTCTTTAAACATCTCGAGGTGGTCAATAGATTATGAAGGATATCTTACCTGATTGGAGGAGAGGGTGCAAGCTGTGAATACAGGAAATTCTATGGGAATATTACATGGGCTCTCCGATTACTTTCTCTTGTTTTAGGCCGCATTTTGGGGTGTATGAGCGTGGTGGTATGGTATGGTATGGTATGGTATGGTGAAAAGGCGATTACATTTCTATCTTTCGAATAGAATGAGGCCTGCCTGAAAAGTTACCCGATTGTTGTCCAACTCAATATATTATTTAAACGTACCAGAGTAGCTACGATAGGATGAGATTTGTGAGAGGCTAGCTAGAATCTACTGTGTTGTATTGTCAAAATGGAGGATAGATGGTGTTGACTTTAGGGTTAAATGTATCTTTGAGTTGAGGGTTGATATTCGAAGAGGGTTCTGGCTTGATAGTTCTGCTATTTTTTATACGGATCCAGTGATTATTCACATGGCATAGTAGTTGACTCTCGGCATCTTGCGATGCTCGAAAGTGGAAAGTAGAAGGATAACTATGAGTGCAATTCAAGGGAAATCAAAACATTCCGGGGTTGGGGAAAGCAAAAGTTTGAGTGGAATTTTTGGCGGATAATCGGAGTTTCTCAATGTTTGGGGTTCATATGAGGAAGGTGGGTGGGATAAGTGATCAAAGCCTGTTAAGAAAGGGGTATGCAGGTTGAGGAATAAAACTTGACTGCACAATCAAAGTTTCCAGATTGTTGTTTCCATGAAAAGTATGAGCGGTACAGAGTCCTATGAGGCGAAATCGTGCTTTGTAGTTTGATTTTCCCAGGCTGGAACATATGGTGCCATATAGTAAAGCATACCTAGGGCCATGAACGAGATTCACTAACTGTTCTAGCTTGGTGCACATCAAAGCAAGATTTCATGATAGTAAAAAGACAAAAGTTAAAATTGTGCTATATCAGCAAAGACAACAAATACCCATTGCTGAAGTTTCGCAGCTTCCATCGCCATAATTCAAAGCACAAAGCAAATATAAGCCATTTCCTTTGATAGCCTAGCCCAGTTCCCAGTTCCCAGTTCCCGATTTCCAGTACCTAATCCCCATTTCCCATTTCTCAGTTCCCAGTTCCCAGTTCCCAGCCCCCAGCCCCAACTCAATACATAACCTCCAAATAGTTGATCTCAAAGACTCAAAAGTACCAGACATTCTGATACCACTCGTTTCTAACTTCCTCCTTGGCAACTCCAGATCCTTGAAGAGGTCCCACGTATACCCCGAAGGAATTATCATTCCAAGGCCAATATCCTCCATTGATAACATAGCTCTCCAACATTCGTTCTAGGGTTGGAACTTTTATGAGGTCACAGGAGGGAAGACTGCGTCCAGATCCAGTTGTTTCCATTGCCCAAGGAATCTTATAAGGGTACAACTTGCCAAAGGGTGTTTCCGCAATGGGTTTGCATCCGTAGCAACTGTCTTCGTCTTCTTCGTCTGCTTCGCGGCACTCCGCAAGGGACCATTGCAACCAGCCTCTCAAGTATAACTTGTCCAACTTCATTTCGCGAACTCTATGATAATGGCGCAAGAACTTGAAGAAGCGTGGCCAAGATTGACAACCGTAACCGCGGAGGCATGGTTTGTGGAGCGTGAGGACCTTGAGTGTGAAACGGTTGACGTGAAGAATCTTGAGGAGGTCATTGGTCTGGATAAACAAGTAATCAAGACGAAGATAGGTGAGACTCTCCCAGGGACGATGACCCATGTAGGTTTTCAAGGGGTATGAAATTCGATGCGCAAATGCTCGATCATTCTCGATCTTATCGGTTGAGCAAAGACCAACGGTCCTGTAGGTGAAGTGGGTTGTGTGCTTGCGGCAAGTCTCAACGAGGGAGTTTGCAACGGGACCGTAGCGGCCATATTCTCCACATGGAAACTCAAAGATGAGTACTCGCTCAACCAAGTAGCGTAAAGCAATTTCAGACATTCTCTTATTGAGCATGCGGACAGTCTTAAGTGTCTTCACATCGCATAAGGAGAAGATCAGTTCCCAAATCTCATCTGGACATTGAGGGGCATTGACAGGATAGGGTGTGGCTTTAGCAAAAAAGTTGTTGGCTACTCAACACAAGTTAGCAGCGCACTCAGCTTCATAAAGTAAAGAGAGCTCGCACCTGTAAAGCGCTTATACCTATTTCTTGAAGCTGAAGCACCATTTACTAGTTCCTGTTCCTTGAACCGATGTCTAACGCCATCACTATCGTAGAAAGGGCTTTCATCATTGTCTCTAGGCATTGTATACATGACTCGACTGAATTGAGAAGTGCTAGCTGTTACTGGCTTGAGCAAAACTGGAAGATTGGTCAGCATGTCTCATAGTAATATATCAAAGTTGATACAGATAATCTGACAATGGGCTTCTAGGTCGAATCACTGGGACAGGAAGAAGAATTGACTCCATACCTGTAAGCTTGAGTGGCAGCGTGGACTCAAAAGAACACACCAAGCAAAGTATTGTGTTTATTGTGTATTGTGTGAAGGTTGTTGATCAGTTTCAAACTTGAAGCCTTGTTTAATACCTGGTATTAACAATCAAACGACCGTTCCCCGACTGTCTTCCGACTGTCTTGGGCCACAAACAGTTAAAGAAACTCTTCTCGGGAAAAGAGCCAATCCGGACTTTTGCTCGGGGCTTCCGTTGCTGGTTTAGTTTCTCGCACAAATCACAAGTTTTCTGAATATTATTGCTGATAGACTTGCCAGTCCGACTGTTGAGACTATATCTTTGTTCTTTTAAATTCGATCTTTCAATGTTGTATACAGCTTTTTCAATCAAGAGAAAGTATTAACCATGGGTTTATAACATTCTGGTGAGTTAAGAATCTCATATCGTCCCTTCAAAAGACTTCAGAAGTCTTCTTTTCACATGGCCTCATCAGACCAAAGATTTCCATGGCTTCATGTTTCAAGACGACCACATTCATTGTGGTATCAAGTGATCCTGAGCAGAGAGATCTATCTCTTCAAATCCATTGTTGTCTTCCTACTTGGATCTAATACTTTATGGTCCCACCACAGCTGCAAGACTGATGAACTCAAGAGGCTTTGATGATTTGATCTTTCAATATCAACACCTGACTGCCCTTTATCATTTGACCCTAACTTATGATCAAGAACTAACTCAATCTTACCAGATACAAAGGTCAAAATGATTCGCCGAATCAATACTACAAAACCAGGATGAATTCCAAACAATCAGCAGCGGTTGTGAGATATCTATAAAGAGATGATGGATAATCAGATCGACACACCATAAGATTTGGACAACAAACCAAGACAAATTCTGGAAAGAGCCCAGGAAAGTTCAAGAATTGGTTCAACGCCACACTGTTGTGTTTGTGAGTATGACCCAAGTCAACATCCAGCTGCTTCAATGTTCAAGTGCTTACACTCATCCACACAGACACACAGCATGTACTTACCAGCTACACAACTACCAGAGCCTCTACTACCCTCACCCGAAAGACCAAGAGGCATTCTTCTCCAAGTGAGGTTAGTGATCAAAGCCTCTGATCATCTGCGATGCCTCATAAACTCGAAAACAACACTGGTATCCCGAGGGAAAGTTCGGCAGGAAGAAGCTACTTGCATTCATTCCATCTCCGTCTCTAAGGAGTTCGACTGTAGCTTAAACCCGGTAAGAAGCTCGCTGTACCTATAGCGCCTGACTATCGATCACTTCTGTTACATAAGCAAACCAAACCAACGCTTTTGCCTTGCTGACGCGATGAGAGCACCTTGGATGATTGCGTTGAGCATGATGTTTCAGCTCAGCTAAAACCATCCCTTGGTACTTGAATTGTGGTCATAGTCAAGGGAGATAAAACCACTATGGTCCATAAAGGATATGGATGGTGGCCATGGGATTCAGAGAAGACTTCTTTTTGAACCTTACCATAATGCTTTTTGGCATTTCTTCAGGGCTTAGTGCTGCAAACTGTCTTGGGCTAAGGCCGTCCAGACTTTGCAAATATAGGTTGGTTATCCGGTGTGCAAAATATCCACTCGCAGCTAACATATATTTTACAGAGAGGAATCACCACACCTTCAAACTGCTTATGTTCCATCAGAGCAGGCTCCAAGACAGACTCAGGACAGCCTTGGGGAACATATGGTCTTCCACGCCTCTCAAGGTGGTCGTCTGTGACCTTATGCTACCTTAAAGATCATACAAGAATCTTCGAAAGATGCTTGGTCTTTTTGCGGATAGGACGATGCATGGTGCTTCGAAAATGATGGCTGGAATCGGAAAGAAGGATTCTATAAACCAGGATATGGGGAATGTATAGTTTAGTAATATGCTACTAGCACTCTCATTACCGCTGGTCTTCCTGTTCCTCATGTTTGGTGAAATCGTGATATCATGCATATCCATCGCTCTGCGAACGATGCACACCTATCAATGGTTGTATTCGTAAGGGATAATGCTAAATTTTTGTGTGTTCTTGAACAACTCTCCCCGTGTCCTCTACGCTTGTTGCGTATCAACGACTCCGGTAAGTCTCCATCTCCTTTACATCCACAGGTGATAAGCAGACTAACATTTCTCAGACCAAAAATTATACACCGAAGAGTTTAGTGTCTCCAACAGGACCGAGATTTTTCCACACCTACCACGATGCAGGCACACACGGATTGTGTTGCTGAAGACTGTATGAAGGTCGTTCCTCCACATCCGCACCATCTTCAACAACAACCACGACCTTCGAGGATCGTGCATCAGCATCATCTTCAACAACAACCACGACCTTCGAGGATCGTGCATCAGCATCATCTTCAACAACAACCACGACCTTCGAGGATCGTGCATCAGCATCATCAACAAGTTTCTTTCTGGTATGAACCGAGTCTTCCATGCTTAGTTCGTAGGAACTGACACATTTTGTAGGATTAGTCAATGCAACCAACAATGCGAGCATTAGGGGGGGGGATACCTCCGAAGATACCCTCAATCTAGCATCGTCCTCCTTCGCCCTTCCATGTCATTCATGCTAATGACATCACCCGATCCAGTCAAGTCGGGTGCTGTCTGGCTCTCATCGATTCTGTACAAAAAAATCGAAAAGGATATAAATGGTGCCACTATCAAAAATGCGGGAACATTGGCTACCTTGGGCCGCAAGCAATTATGGTTGGAACCAGAGGAGGCCAGAGAAGGAAGAAATGACACCAGAGGAGGCAAACGATTGGAAGAAAGCACTCACATTTTTCTCCCTGTCAACGATAATCGCAACCTTTCGGATTGAGAAGGAGGATTGGGATGGTCCGCTGGACCAGATGTCAACCAGGGAGTTGCTGTGTGCTGCGAGAAGGTTAAGGTGTTGGGGTGTGGTGTTATTTGCATATTCGAGCAAGATGTTTTCTTTGAAGAATTTCCGATTGTTGGTGAGGTTGAATGGCTCTTGGAAGGTAGAAGAAGGTGGTAGTCTATCAATGAAGACAGGTCTATCGAAGCCCACTGACTTCGTGACTGCTTGTGATGTGAACATGTTCTGCATATCCATCGCTTCGGCGGACGATACATACTTTTCAATAGTTGTATCGTAAGGGATAATGCTAAATTTGTGTGATGTGAAAGACGTGTGCATGTTTCAGGAATCAATAGAGAACTTACTCCGGCAGCAACCAGTGCGGGCCACCATCAGGAGACGATTGAAGTTGTTGAGCGAAGGGCTCAAAGTAAGTGTTCTTGAAGTGTGCTGGGTGGTTTAGAATTATACTGACACTTGCTAGTCTTGCCTTTCAAAGGACTGTCGGAGTGGAGGGTATCAGGAATCGAGTTTATGATTGGATGGGGTGTGGACTCCAACAATGCGGCGACCTGACGGTAGAGAGTCGAGGAACAAATCAGCTGAAGCTCGCCATTTCTAGGTGCGCCTATACACGCATATCCATCAGTTCCGCAAGAAACTGAACTTTATCGAAGCCTGAGACTCATATACTGCTGCAAGCGGCACTGGCCGAGAAAGAATTCAGACTGAGGCAAAAACCAAAAAGACTACTTGGCCTGCGCCAATTGCCTCCCTCTTCCTTAGCTACCTTGACTGCTACGGGGCTCAATGAATCCTCCGAAAAGCATATTATTGAAGTCCTTTCCAATGAAACCTCGAACTGAAGAACACCCTCAAATTTTGCAAGACTGTTGATTCAGTCGATGATGTACATGGTATGAAAAATTTTCTTCCTGCTAACGAAAAGACCGAATCCAAAGTAAGTTCTCTAAGTAGAATCCTAACTAGCTAATATAATGCTAGTATAGTATTTATTATTTTTGCTAATTCTAAAACGTAGATCGAAGATCAAGTAGCGGGCTGCCCTTCTCCAGTCGCTCTAATCGCGCCCCTGAGATTCACCACTTTCAAACACACCATTCTCTAAGGAATTGTCTGTGTGGTGTGCTCATTCCACCATCACCGATTGGAGAAGCAGGGGGTGGTTGGTTTGGTGTGCTCATTCCACCCACCAAGACGTTGGTACAAATACAAAGAAAGAAATGATCTCATTTCCGACAGATCCATTGAGGCCAAGACCGACAATGCTACGCCAAAAGGTTCCTAAGGACAAGGATTGGTGAAGCAGGGGGGATTTTGTGTGGTGTATTGATTATTAGAAATCTTGTTGGAGAAGAAGAGAAGAGCGGAGACGATGGAAGTCGAATGCGGGAGTTATAACGAGTTCCTGGTCTCGAGATAATTTCGGGTAGTAATCTACTTCTTTTTTCCCAGCCGCCCCCGGGCGTGCACTTTTTGCTATACTTCTGTGAATAGCAAAACTTCAGTTTTAGGTGCAAAAGACATCTTCCCGGGTACCTATGATGTGTATGTAAGTATTCCCCTACTTCAAACCCGAGTCATTTACTAATCTCACAGATAGGAGTGGAAGAACACGTTTGGATATTGTCTCTGCACTGGCTTCTAGTTATGCCGTAGCATCGCCAAATTGAAAGGTTGACAAGGAGCTCCACAAAAATTGTTGAAGCGGCGCATCGTGCTTTGTCGGTGGGCTGCGAATCCGAAATCGAGCAAGGCAGAGGGACCGACGGACTTCTCCTCAGACTTTACTCAGCCTTTTGAAAAGTACACAAGTCAGGTCCTCTTGCTTCGTTTAAGCACCGGGAACCAGGTCTTGACTGAAAAGAGAAACAATCCCACAAGCCCAAGAGTACATGCCGCTACCAAAGCAATAGATCACGTTACTACTTGGAGAAAGCAGTGGTCGTTAACCATCCGCTTAGTACTCCGAGGATAATGAGAGTTCTCCACAACAAGGTGTGTTGTCAAATACTGTTCATAGCCCATACTATGGTTATGCCGCCCCCTCGGTCGACTTTACCATCAGACAATGACATTACTTCGAGGGCTCCCCTCCGTACTCACCAGCCCCAGATTTCTCTTCCCTGATTATCTTGATAGTCCTGGGTAAATGATAGAATGACACATCCACCTTACGGATTCGAACTGACTGATGGTCTTCAGCTGATGCGGTTGTCCCGGTCAACCATGCAAGCCGTCCTCTCTCGCAGTCAAGTTGAAGGTGAAGGAGCCATTGGATCATACCGCGTCAACATCTGGTGTAAAGGTACCAAAGTCTGTCAAACTTTTGTAACGACTACATACTCCATTGCCAATTGCTTTCCCGAATCGACTTTTGCCAGTCGTCCTACAAGCTCAATGGTGAATATTCAATCACAAAGCCACTTAGAGATAAACAACTTGGGGCTCTTAGAGCCAAGATATATGCGTCAAACTGAAGGCGAAGAATAAGAAGATATCCAGCGACAAAGAGTCGAGCGGATTGCCAAGCAACAAGGTTGAAAAGATTAGATCACCAATCATTAATCATCACATAAACTCCAGCACATCCAAGCAGGCAAAACCCGCCATGCTATATGGAAAGAACGCCAATGATAGTTACAACATCCAAGCACCATACTCCTAAGTTGCATAGTCGCGTAGTCCCTCTCAGATTGGTCGTCTTTCGCAGACACCCCTCGGCATACTTCTACGATTTAGCTTCTTTGTGAAATATCTCGATAGCATGTTGTTGCCTGTCTGTGGAAGGAGAGGGGGCCTTTGCCGTATAAGAAGATATGTGGACTCGAGTATTGTTGCAGGTGAAAATGGGGATGGCGGAGAAGGGGTCGTACAGATGGAGGAGGACTCGCGATGTAACAATAACTGAGATAAATATCATAGATTCCATAGATAAATGAATACTATTGAGAGTAATTAATGGCGCAATAGAGATATCTATTTGCATATGAAATTCCCGCCTAGAAGGAGGAAACATGTAGTAGAATGGGGATGGCGAGTTTAAGAAAATATATCAGGAAGTGGTTTGCGGCTTGAAGAGAACCAACTGGCGAGTCCTTACTTATATGCTTCCAATTGTCTTTTGTAACGTTGGAGAATATAGCCAAAAAGTCAGCCTGCCACAAAAAACAAGGAATAACAAAGTGGTGAATTCTCAGCTTTTGATCAAGTGAAGAAAGTGTGCATTACCAGTTGTAAGGCGCTGGTCTGCCCTGTTTTGGTGAAATGTTGATATTCAAATTTTGGCTGAAGGAATCCCAGATGACTAGCCCTCGGCGTGTGGGGATGATGTGTTAAAAATTGTATATCTTCATAGTTCACGAAACGAAAATTTCTCGTGATCCAGCTTTGTGTGAGAAGTGCTTTTGGCGTAATATACTTATTCTGGACCACAAGGTGATGATAATGGGGCTGGCAGGAGAGCACAGATAGTGGATAGGATGAAATCAGTATGATGAAAGCACAGGTCGTTGAAAGAAAGAAAAGAAGGGAAAACATTCTTCCGGGACCCGGTGGTCTTTCCATTTTCTTGTCTCGTTCCTCGATTTCTGTTGGTTCAAATCCCAAGACATCTAGTAGACACTAAAGATCGATTAAGATAGCCGGGATTGATGACATGAATTAAAAGTTCGAAGATACAGCTTCCAAATCGACGGTGCACGTGAGATTTCGTGGGATTATCATCTCAAGTTCCTGGAAGTGGAGTAGCCGGTTTCGAGATGAATACTACCCGAGCGAAAATATCAATGCTTTCATTTAATCCTCACCCATTAGCGTTTTACCTCCTCCACAGCCTTTTCCATTGCTCCCCTTTCCAAGTCCCTTTCCTCATCCCCCCTCGCCTCCACTCTGATTTCACTCCCAGTCACACTCCCACTACTCTGCTCCTCCTGATCTTCCTCCCTAGCCACCGGCTTTTCATCCGGCCTCTGCAACCCCTTATCCTTAATCAAAACACAAAGGCACAAACAAACCCCAATAATCGGGACCCAAAGTAAAAATACGCTTCTACTCGCTGACATATACGTACCCAGTACTTCATTTTTCTGTGCTGCTGTCAAGGTTGACAAATCTGGAACACTCAAAATCGATGCTAAGATTTTGTCTTCGAATCCTTCAGGCAAAGGAGTTGCTAATGTGTCAAGATGAGATTTTATGGAATTCGAAAAAATAGCCGATGAAATCGCAAGACCAATTGCACCACCCAGCGCGCGCAAGAAATTTCTAGTGGAGATAACGACTGCGCGATCACGTTTAGTGCAATGGGCTTGTGCTGCGATGAGCGTTGGTTGGAAGACAAATCCTACTCCTGCGCCTTCGGTTAGGAGGATTAGGACGATTTTCCATTTCGGTATGGTTCTGGAGAACAAGAGAACGAGGCCGGATCCAAGTGTCCAGAGAATGAAGCCTATCCAGATAATTTCCCCGTAGCGTTTCGTTCTAGAAATGTATTGTCCGGACACAATACTAAAGCTGGATTGCGTAGCGACGAATGGGATAGTGAGTGCAGCGGACATGAGGGGTGAGTATTGGCGGACGTTTTGGTAGTAGATGGGGAGATAATAGAGATGAGAGTAGTAGACTATACCGAACAGAAAGTTTTGCGTGAGAATGGCGAATACTGCGGGGTTTTTGAAAAGGTTCAAAGGCATCATTGGCATGACGGCGAATTTCCATTCCACGATGAGAAAAGCAACTAAGCAGACCCCACCCAAAGTGAGCATGGAAATTACCATCGGACTAGACCAATCAAAGTAGGTACCACCACCCGAGACCGGTATCAGAATGAGCATGATAGCTGCGGTCACGAGCACAATTCCTGGATAGTCGATGACGCGAATTTTGGTTGCTGTAGAGCCATGAACTTTGCTTGGAGGAAGTGTCCATGCTACCATGATCCCGGATAGAACAGCAAGTGGGCATATACACCAGAATAGGCCTCGCCATGTCGAATTCTGAACAAACGCGGCTGCCAGAAACGGTCCTATGGTATTACCCAACCCTACGCATGAACCCAAAATTCCTTGATATCTAAAACTAGTCAGTCAAAACTCTCGAAACTCCAATTGCCAGAATACACTTACTTTCCACGATTCTCTAAAGTGACAATATCTGATACGATCATCATAGCCAGGGCCATTATACCACCAGTACCCACTCCAGAAATACCCCTAAAAGCATAAAGCTGGGGACCCGTCTGAGCGAACCCACATAGCAAATCACCTAGCGCTAATAACCCTACAGCAGTCAAGAACACTATTTTCCTTCCCAAGATATCTGAAATCCTTCCATAGAGAACTTGGAATACTGTATTGGCAATCAAACTTGAAGTGCCTGCCCAAGAAATTGTATTGGCGGCATGGAGATCAGCTCCAACTGTAGGTAGTGCTATACCAATGGAATTTTGATCTATAAAAGTGATGAGAAGAGCGAATGCCAGTCCACAGAAAACCACTATAAGTTTTCCTTTGGGAAGAATATTTGTCTCGATACGAACCAATTCATGGCCATCAGGTCCTGCCATTTTAGCTAATAAAATGTGAAAAGCTTGATGGAATTATATCGTCAATTGAAGAGAACTACATCCTAGATATAAAGAATAGAGAATCCTCGTAAGCTATAAGAATCTTCGGCCACGACTAAAGAATCATTGGGTCAACCATTCAAAAACTACAGGGAAAGAATCTGCCGGATAATCGGCACCTGCCCGCGTTAATGATAAATCTAACTCAAGCCTTTGACAAGCGCCCCTTCATCTTGTTGGTTCCTTTTCGTTTGCATACATCCGTTTTGATATTTGACAGGTGTCACCGATTTGACATGCATGCCAAAAGGAGCGGTGACACAGATTTTGATAGCAAATCTGCGCTTTCTCGCATAAGCATACTGTACCAAACAATGAGAGGAAGACCAGATCCGACTTCTGTTGGGCAAAATTCGAGAAAACTGCTCCGAAAAGCGGTGTTATGAATCCGACTGTCGGATGAAGGATTATCCAAAGTCTAGATTTGCAGATAAGAAAAACTTCAAAGTTGATTTGTGGAGACTCCACGCTATAAATCAGTGGGGATGTCAATGATGGAAGTCGGGACCGAGATGGGATCGTCCCTAATGGCCATGCTTGATGCGAAGATGTACTCCTTGAGCATGTGGAAATATAAACATAGATTGAAAATACTTGCGCACTACAAGAATCTGATATGGACTGCCCCGACATCCTATTCCTGCCAGCAATCACATCGCATTTGGTTGAAACAATGAAGACTGAATGATCCTCATAGACAACGTACAGCTCAACCGTGTGACCTCGAAGCGGCAACTTCGAAGCGGCATCGTCAACGACGTCGCGAAAAGTTCGGAAACCAATTTTGCAGATCTCCATGGAAAGACGACAGGGCCACTTTTCAAAATACAGCTTTGGAGAACATAGTGCGGATAAAACCAAGCTCTGGTTTGAGGCTTTCGTGGATTTCAGACCTCAAGGAAGGCAATCCAAACACTCATCGCACAACCTCAATTACCCCTGGGCCCTCGACTCGGCAATGAGTGACTTGCTTTAAGCATATAGGATTGTTTGATTATCCATAAGACGCAGGAAAACTGTCGAGACGACACGAATCTCCTGAAACGAGCTGTGCTCATATACCGGTATCTAAACATCTTGGAATGTCGTCCGAATTGAATTGGAACATTTAAACGCATGGCATAAAAATGTCTTGTCCTCGAACGAGTACAAATATCTTATGCTACCAAGCTTCATAGCCTTGCATGTCAGCCTCGCTTTAAGCGAAAAGGCTTGCGTCTCGTTCTCCTGCCTACCTCTCCTCATACCATACTATGAAATTATCTTATCCGTCCTGACTTTGACAAATATTATCTCGATTTCAACATCTGGATCTCCTTGATTATACTCGACAAGTAACATATCCAAACCACACCCGAAACCATCTACAGAATGAATCCCTACGAAGGTATACACATTATTTCCCCTCACTGCCCCGCCCCAAACCCCCAAGCTCTCATTGACAGCATGCTATAGTGGAACACAATATAAAAGCCAGTACCCAATCATCTGGTCTCCGCCGTCGCCCCTCTATGTCCTCCTTCTTTAACCAACTATCTCAAATCGAAACCTCGACTTCTACTACCGATCCCAGTTGGCATCATAATAATCCGCATGCTGTTCCTACTCCCGTATGTTCCCCCACCCCTCTTCAATTCCCAGATCCAGAGTTTGAATGAGAAGCATAACTAATGATATAACCAGGTCGACGTAGCAGCCTCCTACCGCCTCCTCCAAGACCAATTCCTCACCCTCCGCACCAGTGACCCCTCTACTGCCACAGCCCCCCTCCTCGACCTCCTCATCGATTCCATAACATCTCAAATCGACAATCCCCCCACCACCATCACCGGCTGCTCCCAAGCCTACCTCGACACCATCGATCGCGTATCCCGCAAATCCCTATCACCAGATGAAACATGTCCGATTTGTGGAGAAAAGTTCCTGGATGATCAATATTGTTTAGTTGTTGTGTTACCGTGTCATCCGACGCATAAATTTGATTTGGAATGTGTAGGGCCGTGGTTGAGGTTAAATGGCACGTGTCCTTTGGATCGGAAGAAGGTTGGGGATGGGGAGGAGAGAGGCAAGGAAGCGGCGAGAGAGAGGGAGAGGTTGAGGAGGGGGG
>NGKI01000005.1:175307-213208 GCA_002162615.1 Myriosclerotinia duriaeana
CATACCGCTGCACATCCCCCGTCACATTCATAAAGCTCTCCCCCCCAAACCGCGCCTCATAAGGTGGTTCCAACAGAATTCTCTTCCACTGTCTCACCCACCACTGAACATTCCTACCCTGTTCCAGTTTCTCATACTCGGCCTGGAAAAGTGCCCGTGAGGAAAGTACCTGTTCTTTCACTGATGAAATGGCATTATCTCTTTCGTTACCAAATGCATCCCAGTGGTAATCAATGGCTTCTAATTCCGCCAGGAGATTATGCATTGATCTCGCAAACGGATCGTTCTTTGTCACATGCCCGTCGTAAAAATCACGTAAATCGGTTCCGGCGGCGCGGAAGGAGGCGGGGATGGATTCGAAGAGATATCCATCATCAATCGTTTCCGAGAAATCGCCGGCGAGTTTGAGGACATCGGTGAGGTATGCCACGTCATTCTGGCTCGTCATCTCATGATCTGTTGCGATGATGAAGATGAGGAGGAAGTATACGAGACCGGCGATGAAGAACTTGTTGCCGTGTTGAAGAATCAATCTATCCCAGAATTCTAAAATCAAGGTTCCATTTTCGCTGGCCCAGAATTCGGATAGCCAGGCCGGCGATGGGATGGTGAAGAGGGGGGGAGAGGACGAACTACGTCTGCTGGACGATTTGGAGGTGGATTTACGGCGGGAGCTGGAGGGTGTGGATGCGGAGCTGCGGTTTGAGGAGGCTTTGCTTTCTGGTAAGGGGATTTGATCTGCCTTTTCTGCGAATTTGTGGGCGGAGAGATTGGAGGGTTTACTGGGTGGGAGGGGGGCGCGCTCGCGTTTTGAGACCTTGTAGTATGAGGGGCCACTGGAACGTTGGCTGGGGGGTAGGGGGATTTGATCGGCGTTTTTAGGAAAGTTTTGAGATGAGATGCGGGAGAATTTGCTGGGTGGGTAGGGGATCGGATCTTCCATTTTTGATAATTGTTGGAGTATATCCTTGGCTTATATGAAGAGATTTTTGAAGTAATTCAATTCAATTCAATCAAATTTATTTAACTTGACAGCTGTGGTATCATCGAAAGCTCGGAGGATACTTTATACTCGGTAGCAAGGCAAGAGATAAAGATTTCTCAGACAAACTTGATGAGAAGAAAGGATGTCTTGGATACCAATACAAAGAATCTCGCTTGAAGTTCTCGTTGCGGAATATGTTGTGAAGGTCTTTGAAGGAAGCTTGAGCTTGAAGGAACAAAGGGAAAGATTAAAAAAAAATGTATATGTGCAATGAGATCTAGGGATAGTCTATGGTGGATGTTACTACCGCGTCACTCTTAGTTGTTTCGTTAGATTTGTCAGTATCGCCTGTGTTGATGTTTTGTGAAGGGGTAACAAAAAGAGGGTGATGGTTTGTGGTTTAATTTTCGTATCATCTGGTAGTCAAGTGATAGTATGTCCATCTCCATAGCTATAGCCATAGTGACTTCACTATGATTGAATTCTCATCTATCAGTGCCAGGTTTGACATACAGACGGGTGGACTTGACATTTATATTCATTGTTCGGATTGAGTGAGTGGAAATATTTGGTGCGTTGCTGCAGCGGGAGGATATGCCGAAGTTTTGCCGTATCTGGACTCACCTGAGCCATTGGACGTCATGAACCAGCATTGTTACTAATTGAAACCACGATATCGCTATAGCATGTTGCGTAGTATGAGCATCTGTATATTAGATATCATAGGCATAATGTATTTGATCCGATTGTATACTTTCATCATTAACCGCATCTCGCACTTTCAGTAACTCAATGAACCCACCCAGCCCCCAAAATGCAATACTCCGATACCTCCAAGCGATTCTAATGATCTCCTAAAATCTTTAAAAGCCTGGGTCAACATCCATCTCTGAATCGTCATCATCGTCTTCATCCTCGATTTCGTTGTGAACTCTGTCGTCCTTCTGAACATCATCTGCTGCATTATGAATAGGAGACTCATATCGTGGATTGTCAATAGGATCTAAAACAAAATCAAGACCGCTAAGTCTTCTCTTGAATCTTTTCATGTTGTTCTTTCTGGGGTCTCCTTCCTCAATTTGCTGATTTTCGATTGATTCTATGACTTGGACTCCATTTTTGTCAAACAGGTATGCTGGAAGTACCGATCTATCAGGTTTTTTGGGGCCGTCTGTTTCGATATTAGTAACGGTATCGTGAATCTAACAATGAAATAGTACCAGCTATAGTAGAAAGCATTAATTTGAAAGAAATTGATCATACCTAATGAATTCTTAGGTCCGTCACCCATATGCCAAGCGTAAGGGGTTAAATGTTTTTCCTCAACGTGGGTTTTCCAGTCATTTTCATCCTTGAACTTATGATGTGTAATAGTTCCTGATTCTGATGATAACTTTCCTTGATCTTCGGTAGTTTGTGCAGCGAAGCAACCTTTCCACAAACAGCTGGACATTCCATGCTCCCTCTCGCCATGAATTTTGAACAGATGCATTCTCAAAGTAACCAAATTGTGTAATTGAGCAGGACAGTTATTCCATTCACAGTCGTAAGTGAGAAATTTTGGATTGGGGATTTCAATCCCTACTTCCGTAGAAGGTTGCTTTGGAGGGCGGCCTCGTCTCTTTGGTTGATGGTCATCGGAATGGGAGTTTGACTTGTTGACGGGTTTCGGTTTCTGACCTCTTGCTATCAATGATTCAAGGTTATTATTATCGAGTAAGGCCGTGTAGTCTTTAGGTGGTCTGCCTCGTCTCTTTGGTATAGTTGATTTTTGGGGTTTTGGAGATGAATTATCTGAACGATTCTTTGGTGGTCTTCCACGCCGAGGTGCATCCGTAGATCTAAAAGCCACCTGGGCAAGATTTCCAGAACCGGCATGCGACGGTAAACTGCTGATATCTAGCTGTTGAGAGGAGGTTTGCAAAGAATCACCATCACTTGCCGGGTTTGAAACGAACGGACGTTGTCCCATTGCGCTCTCATTCTGAAAAGATCTTGAATACTGTGGCCTAGAAGTACCGTTATCATTTCCAGTACGAAGCAGGGAATGATTGTGAGGAGAATTATTCGAATGATAAGTTTGGAAAGAAGGGCGCGGAGGTATTTGGTTTTGATGCATTTGCACGTGGTTTTGATTCTTCTCGAATCGCTCTTGATCTATATTTGGTTGCAGGGAGTTTTGCATATGCATTTGTGGTCGGTTTTGATATTGCTGCCGCCGGAAGTCTTCATCACTGTCTCTTTGGTGATTACGATCCGCATGGAAAGCTGGATTATTTGGCGGTAACATTGTGCTTGGTTTTTAGAGTGTATTTGGTGGTTGTATGTTTTCTGAAAAATAAATTTAAAACTCAATATTGCGTTTTGTAATATCGCTCTTGACTACCTTGTTACACTCGATTTAACGCGATTTTTTATACTTTGATATTTCTAATCAAATAAATAGAATTTTAAATTTTAATTACTAATTTAATTAATTTTTATAAAACTTTAATTTTATAATATATATTATTAAACGTAAACTATTAAATTAAATATCTAAATATCTAAATTAATAATATTAATCTTTTATAATTTATAGATAAAAAACTAAAATTAGTTTTTAGATTTTTCTTATAAATTAATATTTGTTTTTCTATTGTATTTATTTTTTCCAATTCCGGCCTCCTTCGAACAGGCCCACCACCTAATTTCTGTCTCACCGCCTGAACTCGCAAGGATTAAACGTGGCAGCTGTCTCTTAAATGTCACGTGATAGTATCTGTTCGTATCAATACAGACGTTTCTGTTCATTTATATTAATTGTATACTATTCACTATTCTGAAATTCATCTGGTAATTATTATGAAATAATGGCCGTGAGACAAACATACGACCAAATACCTCCGCATAGCCGGTCGAATAAGCATCATACACCTCCTTGGCAGTGATCCCTTTAACCAAGGACCGTTGGACATATGCACAATCGTATCACTTTGAATCCCTGTCTCTGTCATCTCACAAGCATATTTCTACTATATATGAACTCTCTATCCCACTGTTTGAAAGTCAGTCGTCAGTATCCTTTCTGTTTTGTGCTTCTTACAGCTATCTAAACCTTATCAGATTCAACCACTCCGCCTGCTCAGGTAACACAAAATTAGAAACCACTCCTTTTTATCTGAATCCAAATCAAACTTAATAGCTATGGAAGATAAAGCGTACTTTGATTCTATTCCCTGGTGTTCACAGCTGGTTAATGCTCCCAATCTCATCTTCACCCCAGCGGACATGCGAGTGTGCAAGGACAACACCAGAGATTCCCTCTTGGCCGAAACGATGAAGACTCCAGATACGATTAGCCATTGGTTAATATTTCATGACCAACCAACTCCTAACTCCGCGCGCATCAATCAGCTAAATTCACTCATAACCTTCGGTTCCGCTCTTAATGGCTATCCTGGTGTAGCCCATGGAGGCGTGGTTGCTACTGTCCTAGATGAGACTCTTGGCAGGCTGGTGGTCATGAATAAAGAAGGGGGCGGAATTCCAGATATAGGTGTTATTGTCACGGGAAACTTGAATATCACGTATATGAGGCCAGTTACGACACCACAGACGGTACTTGTTAGTGCGTTCTTTAAGGAGATCAAGGGTCGGAAAATTTCGGTTCATGCGACAATAAAGGATGGTTCGGGGGCTACTTTGACAAAAGCTGAAAGTCTATGGCTTGGAGTACAGAGGCCAAAGGAGAAATTGTGATGAGAGGAAACTTTTGTCTCGGGTCGCCTGTTTTGTGGTTTACCAACGACATTTAGGCATAATCAATTTCAGAAGACATCAAATTGATTCATTATATGCTGAGGTTTTGTTCTTAGTACTGCAAGTCCCTAATCTGACCCGCAGAGCATATCAACGCGGAAATGGGAGTATTTTGCTGGGAATAATTAGATAGTCGGAAGGTAAGAACTTCCGGGTCAGTGTGGGAAGTCCCCAGAGCCGTTACCGGGCTAAGTTATGGATAAAAAGCCACTGAAGACGCAAATTTGCGCTTTCGTGCGATCAAATCACCAAATCAAGCTCCCTTTGAAGGTAAGAGTTACTTGCTATCTTCCTCAGCTTTGTCCTCCATTGTAACGGCTTCTCTTGCCACCACGTGGGCGCGCAAACTTTTCATAATCGCCTCTGACCTGGTAGTGTAGACACAGCGTGCTCGAATCGCTGCTCCGTATTTGTAGAAGACGAATGGGGCTGGTACACAAACCAAAGCCAAAAAGGCAGGAATTGATGCACCCCAATGGATGCCGATATTGTCAAACATGTACTTTGTAAAGAGCGGAAAAGCAAAACCAAAGAGTGAGCGTAAGACCGAATTAGCGGCTAGGGCCGAAGCAGCAAAGACAGTATAAGTGTCAATGAGGTAGTTGAAAATAGCTATGAAGACAATGACCATTCCGAACCCAAATGGAACCCCAGCTATAACACTAGAGATCCAGTGTATTGAAGGAGAGTTCGTCCATGCGAACCAAAATAGTCCAATCGGAATAGCAATTGCCCCTGTCATCGCTGGAACTAGTCGAGCTTCTGGATGAGCAAAGCCACCATTCGCAGCGGCGGCTCGCATATATGCCTTTTGAGTTAGCGGGGCAATGAGACTAGCGGATATGGTGCCGATAGCAATGCCCAGGAATGGAAGTGCGCCAATGCCTTCGCTCCATCCGCGAACCTCCTGAAAGCAGATGGGATAGGCGCCAAAGAGCATGTATAGAGTTCCATAGATGATGGACATGTAAATCGAAAGAACGGAAACAATTGGTTCTTTGAAAAGGAGGATCCATGGCCTTGTGAGAGCTATGCTCACCGCTTTATAGCCGCGACTTCTCATATTATCCCCAGAGTCCTCTTTCGTGCGATAGACTTGTCCTGTCATTTTCGATAACGTCTGAGACCGGTTTCGGAGGAGGACTGGCGCATACGTCTCGGGGATGAAGAGCACTCCAACGATCCACATAATACCGGGGAAAATAGCCATCATAGCAGCAACCCACTTCCAACCTTTTGACTCGGCAAGAAAACCACCCGCAATAGGTCCAATTGTTGGTCCTAAAAATGGTGCCACGGCAATTAATGGCATTGCCAGACCACGCTGAGATGGACTGAACATGTCGGCAAGCTGTCCTCCTGAATTTGTAAGAGGCGCTGAGCCAAATGATCCGGCGAAGAATCTCAGAACAAGTAGAGTCTGGATATTTTTGGCGCCAACGGCAGCGGCACTGAACACGGTGAATCCGCCAAAGCTCATAATAAACATGATTTGACGGCCGTATATCTCGCTCATTGGTGCCCAGAGGAGAGGTCCTACGGCAAACCCGAGCACAAAGAGCGAGACACCAAGGATAGCAACTTCGCTGCTGGCATTAAAAACGTCGATTACTTCACGGATTCCGCCTACCTTTCCCAGTTAGTTTTCTTTACCTTGGAGAAAATAACCCAAAAAAAACTGGATAGCATACCGCTCAGTGCGCTCGAGTCGAAAGTCGTTGCTAGCATAGCAAAAGCATCGATTATAACTATTAGCCACTTCGTCGCCGGTCTAAAATTTTGTGGATCTCCTGGATCTTGAGGAATCCATGTGACAATGAATGGATCTGTATCAGTTCCCGCCCCCTCGTAATTGTGTACCAGTACATCTTGGGTGATACGAGACTGATCAATGATGAGACGCCAATGCGGGATGGTTTTGGGCAGTGCTGGTTCTGCTGATGTTGGTTTTGCTACCACCGCCATATCGTGCTGTTCTGGTTTTCCATTTTTTACGAAAGTGACGTGTTTTGAACTGAAGAGAATAGCTTCATGTTTGTGGCGTTGGACCTGATTTGGACCCGATTTCAGTAGCATGATGACATGCGCAACTAGTGTTGAAATTTCGCGAGGATCAACATCATCAATATAATTATTCCGGCCCAACAGATTCTGATATTCGATCGAACAAAGCTTTACCAATCAGCTCTAGCAATCAAAAGACGAAAAAAAGCGATAAGGAATCGTCGATCTTATATTCTGTTCAAGTTTTGTGCAATATCAAAGGGCTTGATGTTGCCGGTTGGCTCTCACACCTACTTTACCTGTAAGACTAATTGGATAAGACAAATATGAATTTTCAATCAACGTCCAATTCTACCAACTATTTCAACTTCTGCTGTTCAATTAATAGCTTATATGACCTGGATTTACTTGAGATAAACGATTCTACTTAGTGTTCTGATCGTTTTTGTACATCTAGATGATCTAGCTACTATCCGAGCCTACCTAGTCTTCTACTTAGTCAGAAAGTAGAAGTTCAACATCTCAAAATTTCTGATTCAGAAAACTACAATCGTAGAATAAAATAGCGTATATCATAAGCAGGATGTCAGGCTAATTGATCTCGTTGGACCCGATTCATCGTAGGAGAAATTCCGATAATTACTTTCATCCCATCACAACGCTACATTTACAGAGCAGCTGCTACTTTCATTTTCGATTTTACCCTCACTTTCACCTGATACTGCCGTTAAGATGCAATTGCTTCTGGCTGTGATAGCTTTCCCCTACGCCCTGGCATGCTATGTTCTCTACTCTTTCGTCTCTAATTTTTTCACCTCTCGTCGCAATGAAGCCAAAGGACGAGAGCTCAAGTGCGAAGATCCTCCAATTCAGAAAAATCGCTATCCGTTCGGCATTGACAACTTGCTGCGTGCCCTTGCAGCTGATAAAGCGAAACAGTACCCTGTGGATATGATTAAGCGTGCTGAAGATGTGGGTTCTGTTACTTACAAGTTTTCGATTCTTGGTAAGCAGTCACATCACTGTCCAATATCGGGCACGCAACTAACGACCCCCTTTACAAATAGGAGCTGCAAGTTTTCAGACTGCAGACCCTAAGAATATCCAAGCGATGCTGGCAACTCAGTTTCCAGACTTCGGTGAGCATTAACCGTCCTGTCTTTTTCATCCAAACACCGACAAGTATTGTTAGATTTGGGGCCACAAAGACGCGGTAACTTCTTCCCATTGCTGGGAAATGGAATCTTCACTCAAGATGGGGAGGCCTGGCAGCATTCCCGGGTATGTTTAACTCGAGTCACTAGCCGGATTTAGGATTCTTCACTTTCAACCCTTTATTTTATCTTGGAAGTAAGTGCTGATTGCGATACAAAAAAAAAGGCGATGATAAGACGACAATTCACCAAAGACCAAGTCAGTGATTTGGATCTGGAGGAAACTCATATCCAAAACATGATGAGGTTGTTAGATCCGTTGATAAAAACAGATGGTTGGATTGAGCATGTTGACATTTTACCCTATTTCTTTCGTCTTACGATCGATTCGGCCACACAATTCCTATTCGGCGAATCAATCAACAGTCAGATAAGAGTATTGCCTGGTTATGAAAGTAGCAAAGCAGCTAGATCGGATAATCAAGTATTCGCATCCGAACTCGCGTTTGCAACGGCATTCGATGATGCCCAGGGGGCTATCGCGACACGGGCACGCTTCATGGATAGCTGGTGGCTTTATGACACCCAGAAATTTCGCAATGCATGCAAGACTACCCATAAGTTTATCGATCAATTCGTAAAAATTGCTTTGTCCAAGGATCCCGACGAGTTACAGAAGAATAGCAACAATAAAGGAAAATATGTTTTTCTTGATGCCCTGGCTACGAGCACCCGAGACCCGCTTGAGCTACGCTCTCAACTACTGCACGTCCTCCTCGCTGGTCGCGATACCACAGCTTCACATATAGGCTGGAGTATGCAACTTCCCAATCTTTCCAAAGTTTAGTCCTGGTTACAAACGCTAACTTCGCACCCAGTCTTCTTCTCCCTTGCCCGCGACCCAGCACGCTACAAAAAGCTGCGCGATATTATCCTCAAAGACTTCGGCACATATACCAACCCGACTGAGATAACCTTTGCAAAACTTAAAAGTTGTCAATACCTCCAATATGTGAACAATGAAGCACTGCGACTCTACCCTGTTGTTCCAGTAAACATGCGCTATGCAAACAAAGACACTACACTTCCTCGCGGAGGAGGAAAAGATGGTAATTCGCCAATATTCATTCCAAAAGGCTCCACTGTCGAGTACAGCGTTCATGTTATGCATCACCGGAAGGACATCTGGGGAGACGACGCGGAAGAATTTAAGCCGGAACGTTGGGAGGGGAGAAAAGTGGGGTGGGAATATCTGCCTGTAAGTTTTCATCATCAACAGGACTGTCACTCTCCAAAATAGAAGATTACTAATAGAAGAACAGTTCAATGGCGGACCAAGTTCGTATTCCCCCTTTTCTTTTCTTGGCTTTTGTGGATACTGTACAAGATCAGCATCTCAAATCACACATACCACTGCTGTTCTTGACCCAAAACCATTATACTAACTATCTGAGAAGGAATCTGCGTGGGCCAACAATTTGCTCTAACCGAAGCAAGTTATGTGATAGTACGATTGATGCAGAGATTTGATAGATTGGAGACCATTGATGCCAATTTGACGGTTGAGCATAATTTGACGATAGTGAATGGTCCAACTGGAGTCAATGTTAGATTACATACTGCATAGAATATCTTGTTAGTTTGAAAAGTAATTAGCTTTGAATTAAAGAAGAATTCTGTACATTTCCAAGGTTATCTGTCTTCTGCCTCTTCTACTATTCTAAATATTGTGCTCCATAATTGATTCCCGAAACTATCGAATAAGCGAATGAATCATAGGGGATTCGGAACATCAAAGTATATGATTTAGTACTAAAGGGTCGAACAATAAATATCCTTTAAACTTATAATCAATCGAAACCCTTCCAAGGATATAGTTCTTAGTGTCTTGTTACATTATGAGTTATTAAGATGAGAAAAACGGAAGGAGGGGGGCCAAGTCCGGCTCTTCCTTGGAGGAGATTACAAGAAAATCAAGATATTTCTGAATAATCTATTACCCACACCGGGTGAAGTATATCTATCCCCTTCTACCGATTATCTTACCCCAATATGTTTATCACAAGAAACACCTCTGGCCGTTGCCAAGTAGACGGGATATATTTCGAAGTTTGTCAATCCCCTTCATTGGAGAACCCGGTTTAATCTTTCCTATTGGACCCGATTGACTACTTCAAAACTTGAAGCAAAACTTGAAGATTGGTAGGCTGACTCAATCGGGGCCGCGATAGTTGTAGTTTGCATGCAGCATAATATGTTGTACCTACTGGACCATGAACGCTTCTAGTTTCGAAAGAGCTCAAAGCGATGATCCAATTGTACAGAATTTGATTACTAGTAGAAAATACAGTGCTTCATGTATTGTAGAATTGAGTAGGAATGTCGATACCTGCGCGGCTCATTGTTCCTAAAATCGGTGTAAAAGATCCGCATGATGTGTGGTTGATACTAGCTGCTTTTTTTAAATGCAGATATATATACTAAGCTAACGGGCTAAAGCGCTAGATCTTCGACTACCATTGTAAAAAGATATATAATCTGAAAACACTTCATCGGCTTTGTATGAATTGGATTCCATTCAATCCCATTGCTGCTCGTAACTTCAAGTAATTTATAAGGTCTTTTTATTGTTCAATCGAAACAGCCGCAGTCATGGAATCAAGCGATGAAATGGAAGTCCTACATGTTGCCGACAATGGTGCATACATTAAGGAAGCCGAGATTGACATTCCCCTTCCCAATCTGAAGGAAAACCTGAATGGATTCAATGACTCGGATGATTCCTCTCAAACAACATCCAATGGAGTTCAAGCCCAGGAAAACATTCCTATCGCCATAGTAGGAATGGCAATGAGACTTCCTGGAGGTATTGGTAACGAGGAAGAGTTATGGGATACCTTGATTAACAAGAAGGACAAAAGGAGTCTTGTTCCAGCGGATCGATGGAACGCCGATGCGTTTTACAGCGAGACTGCCAAACGTGGATCAGTCAAGACCAAATATGGATACTTTCTTGAAGATAACGCTCTTCGTCAATTTGATGCATCTTTATTCTCCATCACTCGAACGGAACTCGAGAAGTTGGATCCTCAGCATCGCCTTCTTCTTGAAGTAACCAGAGAATGTTTGGAAAATGCAGGAGAACTCAATTGGCGAGGCAAGAACATTGGTTGTTATATTGGGGTTTTTGGAGAAGATTGGCTCTCAATGCATGCACAAGGTATATAGCATAGATTCCCAGGTCCTATCACCGACAGACTCAAAACTATCTGTGCCCATAGTATGATTCGAGACATTTGCTAATTCATGAATCTCTTTTCAAAGATACACAAGATTCGGGCCTTTATAGAATTACGGGTGTTGGAGATTTTGTATTAGCCAATCGTATCTCCTACGAATACGACTTCAAGGGTCCCAGGTAAGATATTCTACTTGAATCCACAATCATCTGTCAAATTAAAACTCGTCCTCATGTTCAAACTAGTATCACAGTCAAAACAGGCTGCTCAGCAGCCCTAATTGGATTACACATGGCCTGCCAAGCTATAAAGGCTGGTGAAATAACATCTGCAATCGTTGGCGGAACAAATTTGCTCCTGACGCCAGCTGTAACCATTGCCATGACCGAACAGGGAGTTCTTTCTCCGGACGGATCGTGCAAGACTTTTGACGCTGCGGCTGATGGGTATGGAAGGGGCGAAGCCATCAATACGTTGTATGTTAAGCGACTTGATGAGGCTATACGTGATGGCAACCCAATCCGAGCCATTGTTCGGTCAACCGGAACGAATAGCGATGGAAAAACCCCAGGGATCTCATATCCTAACTCGAAGAGCCATGAGGCTCTTATACGTCGGACTTATGAGTTAGCTGGACTTCAAGATTTCTGCCAGACTGCATTTGTAGAGTGCCATGGCACCGGAACATCGATTGGTACCTCACTCTCAAATCATATTAAACAGGAAGGTTGCTAACAGCTGGGTACATATAGGCGATAGAGAGGAGACTACTGCAATCGGGAATGTTTTTGGGGAAAAGGGTGTGTATATCACATCGGTAAGACTTGGACTCCATTACTGCTGGAGCTGCAAAAGCTAATACTTAATTCTTTTCAATAGGTCAAACCCAACATGGTATGATGAACTCCTTTTATTATCTGATCTATACTCGCATTTTCTTCACTCGCAAAACCTTGGAACAAAGCATCTAACTTCGTAAAATAGGGACACTCAGAAGGTGCATCCGGCCTTACATCGGTTATAAAATCAATTCTTGCCCTTGAAAAGAAAACCATTCCTCCAAACATCAAATTTCAGACGCCGAATCCTCAAAGTAATTCTCTGTAATCCAAATCTGTATGATGCAATGGCTGACTCGAACACAGTCCCATTTAAGAAAGCGAAACTTCAAGTACCTGTGGATGCAACACCATGGCCGCAGGATCGACATGAAAGAGTGAGTGTTAACTCGTTCGGAATCGGGGGAGCAAATGCCCACGTAAGTATTCAGATTCCATTTCAGTTGATTAGCATCATCTAAATGTCTCTCAGGCCATTATAGATTCTGCGGAATCTTTTGGAGTGCAAAGAATGGGCGCGGTTGAGTCTTCAACTGAGCAGTTGCGGCAGAGACTCGTAGTCTTTTCTGCCAACCATGTAGACTCGGTCCGTAAGGGAATGAGAAATCTCCAAGATTATCTACAAAAATATCCTGATTCATTAAAGGATGTAGCATATACTATGGGTGTACGTAGGGAGCATCTTCAGTATCGATCCTTTTCCGTTTCAACTGGAACCACACCTCTGGAATTTTTGGCACCCAGTAAGATCCCGACTACAACCCCTGAAATCATATTTGTTTTCACTGGTCAAGGAGCTCAGTGGGCGACTATGGGAATGAAGCTCGTGAATGATTTCCCATCCGTCGCTGAGGATTTTCAAGAGCTGGACGAAGTTCTTTCCAAACTGCCACTGCCACCTTCTTGGACAATAGCAGGTTAGTTATTTTTTCCGACTCATATTGAAGATATTAATCGATTTATAAGGGGAACTGTCCAAATTGAAAACAGATAGCAGGCTCAATCGAGCCGAATTCTCTCAACCACTCTGCACCGCCGTGCAAATTGCAATCGTCAACCTTCTACGAAGATGGCGAATCTCCCCTTCCGCAGTCATTGGCCATTCGAGCGGCGAATTCGGAGCCGCTTATTCCAGTGGTGCATTGACGTCCGCGGAAGCTATCGTTGGAGCATATTTCCGTGGATTGGTCACAAAAGAGCAGACGCGTCCTGGAGCTATGGCTGCCGTGGGACTGGGCCGAGAAGATGTTGCGAGGTATCTAGAAGATGGAGTAACAATTGCATGCGAAAACAGTCCAGAAAGCACAACAATATCAGGCGACGATAAGCAGATAGAAATTGTACTCGAAAGTATCACTAAGAACCACCCGAAAGTTTTCTCTCGTCGCCTTCAAGTCGAGATGGCGTATCATTCCCAGCATATGATGGCTTTAGGTGAGAAATACCAACAGCTACTAGAACCACATATTTCAAGCTCTTCTCCGGAGGTTCCATTCTACTCGACTGTGTTGAATGAGGTCGTTACCGAGAAAGGAGTCTTGAATGCTTCGTATTGGCGCAAAAATCTAGAATCCCCCGTTCTTTTCAATACTACGATTAAGAAATTGTTATCAAACCACGCTTCAGGCAATTTGTTTTTGGAGATAGGACCACATTCTGCTCTGGCCGGGCCATTGCGACAGATATTTAAGCGCCACCAACCTGATGCGCTTTATTTGCCTACATTGGTTCGAAACGAGAACGATACCACGAGCTTACTCACTACAGCGGGCCAATTGTTCTTGAAAGGACTCCCTATCGACATGAATTCCATCAATCCAGGTGGATCAGTCCTTACGACTCTCCCAACCTACCCATGGCACCACGAAGATAGCTACTGGGACGAAAGTCGACTTTCAAAAGATTGGAGATTGCACAAGTTCCCACGCCATGATCTCCTTGGATCTCAAGTTACTGAAGTTAGCCCGTTAGAGCCCATATGGAGAAACATGCTTTGTTTAGATGATGTCCCATGGGTTCGCGACCACGCTGTTTCCGATGATATTGTATTTCCAGGAGCAGGGTACATTGCTATGGCTGGAGAGGCAATCCGGCAGGTCACGGGAACTGAAGATTATAGCCTTCGAAATTACTCGCTTGACACAGCTTTGATCTTACACGAATCCTCAACAACAGAGATCATGTTTACTCTTCGTCCGTATCGCTTGACTTTGAGTTTGGATTCCGATTGGTATGAGTTTGCTGTTTTCTCATATAACGGCAGTTCCTGGACAAAACATTGTGCTGGTCAAGTTAGAGCAGGAAAGGCATACTCGAAGTCGGAATCAAAGCCTATGCAAATTTCAACCCTTCCGCGAAAGGTACAGTCTGCACGATGGTACCAAGCGATGCGGAAAGTAGGTATAAACTACGGTCCAGCATTCCAAGGCTTGGAAGACATATCGGCAGACCCCGTCGATAATATTGCAGTTGCCAGAGTATCAAACAGCATTGGACCACACGAATCAACATACCAGCTACATCCAACAACGTTGGATTTCGCTCTGCAGCTCTTTACAGCCGCAGCATGGAAGGGTCAGCCTCGGGATTTCGTTGCGATGTCTCTGCCGACATATTTTGGTGAGATATATGTAAAACGTCCAGAGACAGGCTTGAAAGTAGAGCTTGCTGAGGATGTTACTGTCACAACCAAGGGAACCATCCTGGGGAATTGTGTCGGTATCGCTGGTGGTGAGGTAGTGTTACGACTTCAAGATGCGAGGCTCTCATCAATAGGTTCGTATTCCTGCACCGCCCCTTTCTGAAACTATGAATGCTGACAAAAGTTCTTGAATAGAAAACGATGCCCCCGCCAGCAATATAGACTCGCACGCAGGCGTACGCCTCCATTGGAGACCCGATCTCGATTTTCTTGACCCGAAAGAACTGATTAAACCCACAAAGGGTGCCAAAGATCTTCATCCCGCTCTTCAAAAACTCGTGCTGTTATGTAGCATCGAATCTAGACAGCGTCTATCAGGACTTACTACCGAAAATCCGCATTTGGAAAAGTTCCGATCGTGGCTTGATGCTCAAGTCGAACAAGCCGAAAAGGATGGCTATTTATTTGTCGAGGAGCCAGGAAAACTGATTGCGCTTTCGTCAGTTGATAGACTATCACTCATCGAGGAAACTGCCCTGGAAGTCCAGACTCCAGTAGGAATAGCTGTAGTGCGAATATTCAAGGCTATTGAGGGAATATTCAACGGAGAAACCGACCCTCTTGACTTACTTATGCAAGATGGAGTCCTGACAAAATTGTACGACTCAGCCGCTGACTGGAATTATAAAGATTTTCTCGGCCTTCTAAGTCACGGCAAACCACATCTTCGCATTCTAGAGATTGGGGCTGGAACAGGAGGAACGACGGCAGTCATACTTGAGAGCCTTGTGTCATCTTATGGAGAGCCCATGTATTCTTCCTATTCATTTACTGATATATCCCCTGGCTTCTTTGTGGCTGCGAAGGAAAGATTTGCGGCTGCTCAAAATATGGAGTTTTCCGTATTGGACATCAGTCAAGATCCAGCTGACCAGGGATTTGAGCTTGGATCTTATGACCTTATAATTGCAGCAAACGTGAGCGTTCTATCTATAAACAAATGCCTCAAAGCTAAAGGTCTTGCAGGTTCTTCATGCTACGCCAAATCTCGGGAACACATTATCAAATGTTCGGAAATTGCTTCAACCGAAAGGAAAATTGCTTTTGCAGGAATTATGCTCTGGTAAGCCTAGCCCAACGAGGAAACGCAACTTTGTCGCAACTAACTTTTTCTAGACACTAAAGAAGGCAACTTTATCATGGTAAGTTACACTGAATATCAAATGAAATCAGGTTTGATATTGGTGTCGCTTGTTCTGACAGACTCATAGGGCGTACTTCCTGGGTGGTGGTTGGGTGAAGAAGATAACAGAGCTGATGAGCCGGTTCGTGTATTCTTTTTATGACATTCCATTTTCAACGTTTCATTCAAAATATCCCAGTTTTTCCAAAGCATATGTAACTAACTGGTTTTTGAAACAGTACGTTGCTCCTGAAAGATGGGCTGAAGAATTATCCGAAGCTGGCTTTGCTGGTGCAGACGCGGTTGTTTATGATAATGATTTGCCATATCACCACAACGTAACTATCATTGCCTCTCCGCTCTTAGCAAAGACGAGTAAAAAGAAGGTTTCCATTTTAAGAATGTCAGAGACTTGCTCAATTGCTGCTCGCCTTGCTAGCATCCTTAGTGATTCGGGCTACTTGGTAGACTTCTGTTTGTTGTCGGAAAGTCCCAAGCTCAATCAAGATGTTATTTCAGTCGTGGACTTTGAGGGGAAGGCGTTTCTTGAAAATGTAAGCGATTCATTTTCCTTTTAGTTTTGTTGGCTAGACTGAGGAAGTTGTTCACTCCCGAGTGAATCACCCATCAATATGCAATTGCTGACTTTCGGATGCTCCAGATATCTGCAGAGAATTTTGATGCTCTGAAGACCTTCATCACTAATTTGAAATCCGCCGGCCTACTATGGCTGACAAAATCTTGTCAAATCCAATCCTCCGAGCCACAATATGCGCAGATCCTAGGTCTTGCACGAGCACTTCGTAATGAGCTCTCAGTGGACTTCGCAACCCTGGAAATTGATAATATCCAGAATGATGCTACGTTTGACGGGATCTTGAATGTACTCTCGAAGTTTCAGAGCCGTTCCAGGGAGCAGGAAGTCGATCCTGAATTTGAGTATGCGATTCACGATGATGTAGTACATATTCCCCGCTTCCATTGGATCTCAATCCCAGACGAGCTTTGTTCAACTGCAATGTCTGCGGCTCCAAAACGGTTGGATATTGGAAAAAGAGGCTCGCTTAAAACTCTTCATTGGGCTCAGAAGAGAGAAATAGAAGTGAAAGATGATGAGGTCTCTATAGATGTTCACGCTGTGGGCATGAATTTCAAGGTAATTGCATCAAACTTTCCGACCTTTCTCCCGACTAGTACTGACTGGTCAGGACATTCTCATCGCTATGGGCATCATTGACGCAAATAAAGCCCATGGTAGTGGGCTTGGTAATGAATGCGCCGGAATAATTACGCAAATTGGCCCCAACGTCACTAGTTTAAAGATCGGAGATCGAGTTCTTGTTCTCGCGGGCAACTCATTTTCTACCAATGTTAAGACCCGCTCTGCTCTGTGTGCAAAGATGCCTGATGAATTGAGCTTTGAAGATGCAGCTACCATGCCGTGTGTATATGGCACAGTTATATATGGTCTTCAAGACATGGCGCAACTAGAAGTTGATCAGGTCAGATGGTTTCCCAGCAAGTCCGCCATTCTTTAGCTGACGAATGATACAGACTGTTCTCATCCATTCTGCCTGTGGAGGCATTGGGATTGCGGCTATCCAGATTTGCCGTATGATTGGCGCACAGGTCAGTACAGTACTCCGACAAGTGTTCACCCCTTTCAATACTTTTGTTTTTTCCCTCGACCATTCAAATACACAAATTACACCATATGCAATCAAAGTTCCAAAGCAGAAGGCAATCTTCGCCGTATCCGGGAATAATATGCCAAAACTTGCATGTTCCTCGCTTACATTCCGGGTAAACAGATATACGTAACTGTAGGAAATGATGAAAAGGTAGAATATTTGATGCGCACCTTTGATATCCCTCGAAACCATATCTTCAACTCCCGGAATGCATCTTTCTTGCCGGATCTCATGCGCGAAACTAAAGGTAGAGGTGTGGATGTGGTTCTGAACTCTCTCTCCGGTGATCTCCTCCACAGCTCTTGGGAGTGTGTTGCAGAATATGGCAAGATGATTGAGATTGGGAAACGCGACTTCATTGGTCAAGGTCGTCTCGCCATGAATCTGTTTGCTGCAAACAGGTCGTTCTTCGGTGTAGATCTTGCCCAAATTTGTGTTGACCGGCCCCTGATCGTCAAAAGGTAGTATTCCCCCAAGGCATTGGTTTTTGGTGTATCGCTTACTTACTATCAATTGGGGGACAGTTTACTCGAAAGATGTATGCGATATTTCAGCCACGGTGATATCCAGCCTATTAGGCCCACCAAAGTCTTCGATGCTATTCAGATCGGTTAGTTCATCACTGTTCTACTGGAGATAGTTCAAAATGTACTAACTGTTCCTATCAGAGGAAGCCTTTCGCTTCATGCAGAAGGGACAACACATTGGAAAAATTGTCGTCAAGATGCCATCGGACTATTCGCAGTTGCTAACTTCCAACGCGCATAACCAGTTCTCTCTACGCCCAGACGTTTCTTACCTATTGGTTGGTGGCCTGGGAGGACTGGGCCAATCGATCTCGACTTGGATGGTAGAAAATGGTGCAAGGCATCTAATCTATTTATCCAGGAGCGGAGGGAAGAGAGAAGAGGATGTCGCCCTTGTCGGAGAACTCAAGGCTCAAGGTTGCACGGTGCAAATTATTGTTGGTAGCGTTGCGAATCTAGACGATGTTCAGCGTGTTATCAGTGAAGCCCATCACCCAATCGCTGGTGTCATTCAAATGTCAATGGTGTTAAGGGTGAGCTCTCATCCCCCTATTCATGATACCAATGCATCCAAATTCTAACCCCCTTTAGGACGGTGGATACCCCCAAATGACCCACAAGGATTGGTCAATCGTTCAAGGACCAAAAGTCAAAGGTACATGGAACCTTCATCATGCATTTGCCTCGAAGCCTCTCGACTTCTTTGTACTCTTTAGCTCAGTATCAGGTCAATGGGGTCAGTGGGGTCAGTCCAACTATGGTTCTGCCAGCACATTCTTGGATGCATTCAGTCAATATCGCCAAGGTAAAGGCCTACCTGCCTCCGTAATTGATGTTGGCGTCATAGGTGATGTGGGTTACGTTAGCGAAAATTCAGCCATTTTACAACAGTTCCGAGCAAACGGCGTTCAGACTCTTCGAGAAATGGATCTCCTCGATACTCTGGAGCTGGCCATTGTCAAATCTACCCCAAAATCTCAAGTATTTGGTCCTCTTACGGATGGTTACACGAGCGAGAGCCAGGTTGGAATTGGGTATAAAATGACGATGTCAATTACCGCAGACAACAATCGTAATGTCTGGAAACGTGATGTCCGCATGAGCGTGTACCGGAATCTTGATAACAACAATCATAAAAACAGCAGCACGAGTAATGAGGGGCTTAAAGAACTCCTTATTACAGTCTCGAACAACCCGCGTATCTTGAAGGAGTCATCTTCCGTCTCATTGCTAGCTCAGGAAATTGGCAAAACGTTGTTCAATTTTATGATGCGACCTGCCGGGGAGCTTGATATTCACCAGCCCCTCAAGGTGATCGGTGTTGACTCGCTCGTGGCCATTGAGCTGAGAAATTGGTGCAGACAGAGGATTGGTGTGGAGTTGACTGTGTTGGAGATAATGGGTGCTGCTTCGATTGAAAGCTTAGGCAAGATAGCCGCGGAAGGTTTATTGGTTAAAATTGGGATTTCAGATACAGATATTGACTCATAGATTAGTGTCCTGAACATGGATTTTAGTCCGGAGAAAGTATTTAGACACCTTTGTTGAGCATTCATCTGAAGTCTGATTTATCCCTCGTTCTGGCATGAAAACGCTGTTTCACTGTAGCTGTAAAACACGAGCGACATATAGCAATAGAGATCTTGCTCGTCCATTGCACACTGTCAAGTTGAGAATGAGACAATGCTAGACGCCATGAAGTATTGGTATGCGGGATTCTCTTTCATCGTAGTGATTCCTTGACTCGCAGACTGGTTCAGCATTCAATCAATCGCTCGTCAAGATGAGAGTTATATTTGATTAATGAGGAATGACATATCCGAGGGCTTTCTTTGATGATTGATCACCTAGTAATTATACGAGTAAGGTAATCATTTTGTAGATATAGATGTAACTTAGAGGTTTATTTTCGGGGAGGAACATACGGAGTAGTAGTACCCTTAGTGATGTCACACCGCTTTCATTCTGCCACCAATCATATATAAGTTCTTGCGAACTTAGAGTAAGCGGTGAGACTGGCACTAAACTTCGATAACATTTCCTACCTTTCTCGATATACACTCACTCACTCCCAATTGGCACACCCAGAAAATCAAAAGACGAATTTCTCCCATTCAAATACACGAATGAGGCAGAAGCGCTTCTAGCTGAATGTATCACAAATCAGTCGAAGAACGCTACAATCGAAACAGTCAGACCCCTCCCCATGGAGTCAATCGAGCTGTCAGACAAAATCCTCTACTCTCCGTTGAACGACAACACCCTCTGGGCCATTGAAAATAAACAACCGGTCAATTAACCCGCATTTCAGATGCCCGCATATGACGTCACGATAGTCCCACAGTGGATGCAGCAGACTCTCACAACATAATATACGACAACTATCTAGAATAGATCAAGGCAACTCGAAAGGCAAAATGGATAGACTCTGGAGACTATCAAGGTGGGCGGGTACCCAACCTGTTCCCAAACCCAGACCCAATACTAAACCAGGCACTACATAATGGAGCCCCACTCTAACCCAGGGGATCTTTCGCGAAATTCCGATTGGCATCCTTCGAGGTGAAGAATATGTACACGAGAGGGGACGGGAAAGACTGAATAGAGAGAGGGTTGAATTGAAGGAGGGCGAATGTGTTGAATGTGGTGCTGATGATTACTTTAGATCAATTTTGAAGAAACCAGGGACACATTTGTTACGTAGATCTATCCGGTGGCGTATGAGAATTGGAACAAGGTGAGTTGGCATTGCTCAATAAGGTGGGCTACGTTTCACGGCTTCAGGTTCTGGTTACTAGTTGAAATGCTAGATTTCTGAACCGACGTGGCATACTTGACGATTTTAGTTGAAAAGTATTTCTCCTATCACTCCTCCGAGATATACCTTAAAATATACAATTGGTGTTTCAATTTCTTTTCATTGCCATTGCTGGCAGTTGTTCTGTCGAAATATATTATATATCAATTCATCGCGCTATGAAAAGAAGGGAGCCTGAGGTCTGAAACTTTTCTTTTCTATGATCCCTATAAAATCTGTCTACTTTGTGCTTTAAGTGCTTCGATATCTCACCCCACTCAACCCGGAGTGAACTGGGAGTGGAGCGTGAGGAGATTCCACTCAAATACCCAAAATTTTGAATTATTCCGATTCATGAACAATATATACTTCCAGTTTGTGATTTCAAATCACATCACAGCAGGGTGAGATGAACGTGATATTCACGGCGTGGCAAGCTTGCTCGAATCATTTTGGTTGGTGGAGTTGAGTCTCTTCGCCTCTCGTTCTTCGAAGATTTTTTTGACATTCAACCACTGCATTCCTAATGCTGTTGGAACTGAAATACATATAATCGAAACGAGAAGAATATTGACGTCCGACACCGCGATAGACCAAGCCTCCCGCAAGCCGTGCAATATTGAAGATGATTTCGTCAAATTTTCCAAGTTCAGAGGACCCATATCAATGACGGTCTGGGGATCAATTCCAGGCGCATTTTTAGGGACTTGCTTGCGAAGTGCAGCAATTAGCACCGCATTTCCGGCAGGGACACCTATAGATCCCCCCAACTGTCCAAAGAAACTGGCAATACCGTTTGCAACGAAGATATCATTGTCACTCTCGAATACAGCTTGAATAGCGATGTGCGGTACGTTGACGCCAAGACCCAGCCCCGCACCTGTGAGTGCCATGTATGTGGCCCATTCAGCAGTGGTAGTGCTGGTGCGGATGGTTGTCAAAAGCCCTGAGCCGATTGCCGCAAGAGCCTGCGCGAACAAAATCACGGGCATATACTGACCGGTTACCGTAGTTATACCACCGCCAGCGAGGAGACCAACCATGAGTGGCGCTGCTAGAGAGATATACTGCACGCCACTGCGAATCGGATCGGATCCCTGGCCGGCCTGAAAGAAGAAGGGCATGTAGTAGATTGCCTGCCAGGTGATGTTAGCTACCGCTCGGTTCTCAGTCCTACTTCTGCTGCTCACGATATAATTGGCCATATTATCCCATAATAGATATAGCGAGCCCCATATAACAGTGCGATTCTGGAAAAATCGCAAGGGGATCGTAGCATTCTCACCGGCTTTCCATTGCCACAGCCCAAAAAGGATTCCAATGAGGACGGAGCCAACGAGTAACCCAATCGGCTTTGAATTGCTCCATGGAACTTCATTGCCTCCCACCTGTAACGCCAGAAACAAACAGACAACAGATGCAATAAGGAGTAAGACTCCAGGAGCATCGAGCTTTCGGAGTTTTTCTTTCAGGGGAAGCTGTCGCGGGGCAGGGTCAACTCCTACTAGCTTCATAAATATAACAACAAGAACAAAGACGGCACCACCTATTGGGAGATTACTACCAAAATACTATCAGTTCCAATAATTGAACGTTTTGGATGGAGCTCATACATATAGAAGCACCACCGCCACGTAACGTTTTGCGTGAACGCTCCTCCAATTAAAGGTCCTATTGCGGACATAAGACCAAAGAGACTAACAACGATGGCCAGGCAGAGAGGGCGTAATACGAGATTGCAAACATAGGTCAGAATTCCAAAGGCGCCTTGAAGCAAACCGGCAGCGCCGATGCCAGAGATTGCTCTACCCACTATGAAAGCTGGGGACGTCGGTGCGGCGGCGCAAATGACGGATCCGACTGCAGAAAATTAGCATTAGCGAGCAACAAGACAACAAAAAATAGAAAAAGTCGGATTAAGCTTGGAGATCATTTTCAGACCTTCGAAGATGATTATAACGGTCAAATAAACAATTTTTGGATCGAAGTGCTTGTAAAAGTTGGAGAAAACGGGGGTAAAGGCGCATAAAGTAAGGCCGTATGCAGCTCCATACCAGCCAACATCGTCAAGAGCATGGAAGTCAGTAGAGATTCGGGGTGTCGCAACGGAGATGATGGTACTGTCCAGCGCCATCAAGAAGGTTCCAAGCATCAGAGACGTCATAACAATAACGAGCCTGAAACCGGTAGGATACTGAGGCTCTTCATATTGTTGGTTGGTATTGGAATTGGTCTTCTCGGAAACGGTGTTGATTTCGGTGTCAGCCATTTGGACGAGTGAAAGGTAAAGTAAATTAGAACTTTTATTTGATTGATTGGGGATAATCCTGTGATCTAATCCTAATGACAATAATATGGCAAGTAATCAATGATGATTCAAATAGCAAACTAAGAAACTGACTGATACTGTAGGAGACAAGAAGTAAAGCTTTCTGGAGGTATTCGTCGGCTAATCTCTCCCAAGCCAAGATGTACGATCTGCAGCAACCCTGACACAGTACAGTAAGACCTACCTTCCAACTCTATCATCAATCCAGCTCATGTTATCTGATGAGTATGAAAAGACACTCAATAAATATTGGGATTTATGTATGGTACTAAGCGTAAGCTAGTATTCTTGGTCTTTTTCTGTGTTCCAACCATAACGATAACCAAGTTTGGTCTAGCGGAATTTTTGGTCTCATTTGGTATTTTAGTATTGCTAGCTGCACAAGAATTAAATGGTTTACGACCGATTCGTATTGTCAGCTAGGATTCTATAGCCTGAAAATTAGTGGTGCACACCTAGAGCCCATAAAGTGACTGTTTGCGAGTAGTAATCAGTTGTCTGGGGTATGCTTCTATCGAATGTGTCTTGCAGATAGAATTTCTGTGCTATATATACTGCAGAACCGACTATAACACCGATAAACTTTGATTTTAAATCATGTCTTCCCAGGTACATCGTCTTGCCGGGCCTTCTTTAGATATGAATCTATCACAACTTGGTCGTGAATTGTGGGTCAAAGTTGCCAATCTTGATATCGCTCCTAAGGTAAAGTAGTTGAAGCAGTCTCAACCGCAGAAAGGCTTCACATGCGCTGACTTCACGAATTTAGATTTTGAATGTATTATTGGCTGCTGGCTACACCAGCCAGGATCTTGATCTTTCTCTCGATAATTTACATCAACTTTCATCTATTCGCCCATTCAACGGCAATGGTAGGCATACAATAAACTATTATATTGATGGACGCTAATAGTGTCTAGATGAACCAGCCTACCATCACGACGCCCCAATACTAGATAATAATTCAGTGAGCGATACTAAGTACTTTCTCGAGGTGGTCGACAATGATACTGCTTCAAGCGCCTTTTATGATACCAGGTGTCATGATTTAAAGCAGCTACTTGCAGCAGATGATCTAGAAACTAGAGTTGGACATCTCATTACATTGTTGCGAAGTCTCAATGGCTCATGGTGGTCCGGATCAGTGGTCTACAGCCAGGTAAATATGGGAGAAAATATTTCCATGAAAGTCCGGAATTGATCTTGTCATAGGATATCATGAAATCCTACTCTATCATGTCATTTGCGCAGGCGTACTCTGATGTTGAACTGAAGGCCTCCCAGGGCCGATTGAAGATTCCATCAGATGCGAGCCAATTGATGCAACAGCATATACCCGTCGTCCTCGTACAAATGGCATCTTTAATCTTGGTTCGGCAAAAAGATACAGACAAAGGGGATCGTGATGAAATTTTCAAAGTTAAAGCATACGAGACACTTGCGCTTCTAGCCTATCAAGGCATCCCATTCTTTGACTTACTCAAGAAGGAAATCCAAGAAGCCATAGATGATCGACGACAAGCACTGAATATTGATTCAGGTTACTACGACAGTCTGTCATCTGAGACTCAAGCCTACGTACTTGCCGCACTGAAAAGTACCGCGGCCAAACGGCCTATCCTAGACGAGCATATAGAATCTAAGAACTTGCAAATCGCCAAGGAACTTTCGAAGTTCTCTGCTTATTTCGCTGGTGTTGATTATATGAAGGGAGAATCTTTGGTATCGATCAAAACGTCCATTCTCGAAGCGTCATTCTACACTGCCCTACTTAAAACGATGCGTACGGATATCTTCCCCCAGACGCTTGCCAAGGAGAAAAACAAATATCTTGAATACATTCCTCCTATGTTCACGTTCGAGAGTACCTATTTTGAACGATGTGTTCCTCCGCAATGGCTGTTCGACATCATGCTCTGGTCCATGTTCATCTTCCTCGTCGATGAGTTCATAGAGGCTAACGTCATATCCTTCTCGCCATCGGAGATCAAAATGTTCAAAGCTGAGCTAGAACGTATTCATCCAGATCCGGACCCCAGCATGTCAGTCATTAGAGTTCCTCAATTGCCTTATGTCGAATCCACCCAGATTCTAGACCTTGAAGCTCCTACCCTCACACCACGTGTCCAAGAAGCGGTTTCGGTACTATATGCTTGGGCTTCATGGGTCACTAATTGGGATCGGCTGGCGAACGCATCAGCCGTCGATATGCAAGAGTTCCGCTCCGAAATCAAGAAGTATTTGCAATACCACGTCCACCAAATAGAAGACAGTGCCGCACTCGCATTTCAACAAGGACGCACGCTGATGAAACGCCAACCCAGTAGCCGAATTGTACGCTTCAAAAAGGCTCGCACAGCATATACAACTTGGACGCACACTGTAGGAGGTGGGCATATCTCTGCACCTGTGAGTCTTGCCATGGCTGCGTGCTATATGGGAAGTTGGGCACGCCAAGGTAAGGACGGCTGGTCTAGCATTATGCAGCGAATGCTCGCGCATGAAACGAATATTCATGTTGCAGCTTATTGCCGCATGTATAATGACTACGGATCTTTATCACGAGATGCAGATGAGTGTAACTTGAACAGCGTCAACTTTCCCGAATTCTGGACGAACATAAAAGAAGATGGGATAGATGAAGAGTACCAGAAAGCTTACCAGAAAATTAAGGCTCAGTTACTAGAAGTGGCTAAGCATGAGCGTTTTATGGCCGATGTCGTGGCAAAGAAGTTCTATGATAGTCTTGCAGCAGAAGAGACTTCTGAATCAGCACTTATTGCCTCATGCATGAAGGTTTACTTCCGATCCGGGGAATTGTTCTCTGATATGTACCTTACACGCGATGTTACAAACAGCGTTAAATAAATAGCATTGGTACGGTACAGAGCTGTCGAACAGGCCTATAGCTTAGCGTTAGGAATGGAAACTTCGTAGTTTACGTAGTCATCAAATAGTTTATCAACTCTAGGGCATCTCAGTGATGGGTATAGTGAAAAGTTCTAATCTAGTAGGTATGAATTCTGAGTACATGTAACTAGTACAAGATAAAAATTGCCCTCCCATCAAGATACACCACATTCACTAAAGGGTTGTCACTTAAGGGACGTAAATTAGGCTTAGATGCCTGATACTCTTCCCTGGGAATTTTCGCCATACAAAAGTGGGGTAGTCTCAAATACCGCCGAGAACTGCTTTATTATCTGTATTGATGGGTAGGGTTTCGGATATGAGAGTTCCTTCGTCCGTAGTATGACCTCAACGAGGGCCTAATATTTTTGAACGTAAGCCTTTACCTGCATGATACTTTACCTGCATGATACTTTACCTGCATGATACTTTACCTGCATGATAGGATTCCTAGGATACTTCTTGGAGGCAATTGTATGACCGTTACCTGATATTAACTCGTCGTCTAGTCTTACACTAGCCTTCAGCATATCAGCATTGGCAACACGGAGACAAGCCGCAAGATTCGAAAAGAGATAACTTTACCCCGTAACACAAGTGTCTCGTAACGCACTGTCAGCAACAATGACATCCCGTGGGTTTATCCTTGCTCTAACCCCTTACCCCACTTTTAGCTAGTAGCCCCTTATCTAAGCGGACCTGATTTACATCTGACTATATTACATATGTACGTATAACTTTTAGGGCTTATAGATTCCTCTGAAGCTCATCGCTAGGTGGACCTGATTTAAAATATAGTTTTGTTGTATGTATTAACGGAGGTATAGGGTTCAAGGGTTTGGGGGTTAGCGTTAGGTCTTATGGCTAAGCGGACCCGATTACGGGACGGACAACTTTTTTAGCATGTTAAACTATCGGATTCTCACAAATTTAGACTGTTTAAATTGTCATACTTTGAAACAAGGGTCCAGCTGTCTCGAATCCTAATTTTGATAATTCGTAGTCATATTTAAGTATTATTTTATCTAGCGAGTGCATAGTTACTTGACCATCTTAGTTCATAATGTAATTAATCAAGTTATCTCTTTACTTAATAGCTTCTCATATCTATCTCACCTTGGATTGATATAAATAGTACTTAAAAGGTTCTAAGTCGTTATAATATTATCTGAGCATTAAATCAAATGAAAGAACTTGAACTTAGTTTATTGAATTCTAGCTAGAGTATATCGTATGTAAGATTTTTTTGAGCAGAAACCTCTCCGTGACCTACCATACTACGCATCTTATTAATCATTGATTTGTTATTTCCAGCGTCTTTTATCATGGTGACTTCACGTCCTTGAGAACATCACACACCATCATTATCTCAGAGCTTTTTTTTTGGCATCTCATCTGAAGTCAAACACTATGACTTTGTTTCATACTTTCTCTGAAGCTCTGCACCAAAGTGTCAGTCTGCGAATCGCTGCTGCATTGTTCATTTTGCTAGTATATCCAGTATCTAATTTTGTTTACAATGTGTACTTTCATCCTTTGGCCAAATTCCCGGGTCCCAAGCTGTGGGCAGCATCTCGTCTACCCTTTGTCTTTAACCTACTTCGTGGCAGCTTGATCAAGCGTCAACGCCAACTTCACGAACAATATGGTCCTGTCTTCCGTATGGCCCCCGATGAAATATCTTTCGCTAATGAAGAAGCCTGGCATGACATTTACGCATGGAGAAAAGGTCATAAACGTGCTCTTCGTGATCCTGCTTTCGCAGTTGCTCCAGAAGGTCAAGCAGATAACATTGTAACGACAAGCAATGCCAAGTTTCATGCGCGTGTTCGTGGTCTTGTAAGTACTTCATTCACAGAAGACTCTCTGAGCTCTCAAGCGAGCCTTGTGGAGAGTCATGCCGATATGTTCGTCGATCAGTTCCGTCGTGCGGCTATTCTTCCCAAGAATTGCGAGAACGGTGCCTTGTTTGATCTGACTGACTGGCTCAACTTCTTCACTATGGACGTGGTAAGTGTTTAGTTCTGATACGCTGTGATCAAGAGGAAGCTGATGAGAGTTTTACTAGATTGGGGACTTGGCATTTGGAGAGTCTTTCGGCTGCCTTGCCAATGGTGAATACCATGACTGGGTTCAAAATCTCTATAATTACCTCAAAGCAATGTCAATTGCGGCTGCTCCACGATACTGGCCTACTGTGCAATTTCTCTTTGAAAAGATGATTCCACGAAGCATTATAGAAGGGCAAAGACTACACCAGAAATATGCCAGTGACCGGATCAATCGTCGATTAGATTCTAAATCAGAACGCCCGGACTTTATGACCCCATTTATGAAAAAGAATCCTAAGTTAGTATCCATTCAGCCAATCACTGTTTCAAATCTCTACTAAATATTCATACTAGTTTCGAGAACATGTCCCGTGAAGAGATTATTTCTACATTCAATTTCATCATTGTGGGAGGCTCTGAGACTAGCGCTACAACCATGACAGGCATTTTTAATCATCTTCTCATGCCTAAGAATAAGGCTATCCTCAACCGCCTGACTCGCGAAATTCGTGAGAGGTACAAATCAGAAGATGAAATTACTATCTCTGCGGTGAACATGCCCGATCACATCTACCTGGAAGCAGTCCTCAACGAAGGACTCCGAATCTGCCACCCAGTTCCCTCCGGACTCCCACGTATGGTGCCTGAAGGTGGAGATGAATACGCGGGTGTTTTTCTTCCAGAAGGAGTAAGTTGTCTTCTCAAATCCCCTAAAAATCATCTAATGACTTGTGTAAACGCAGACAAGACTAGGAGTTCGTACCTTTGCTGTCAATCGATCTACTAAATACTTCCACAAACCGGACAATTTTGCTCCGGAGCGCTGGCTTCCGGAGGGCGAACGTCCTTCAGAATTTGACGGCGACAGACTTTCCGCGAGTAAGCCCTTCAGTATAGGATTCCACAGCTGTCTCGGTAAGCCTTTGGCGTGGCTTGAGATGCGTCTCATTATTGTCCGGCTCTTGTGGGCTTTTGATTTCGCGGAAGAGGACGGCATGCATGTTGAGTTTGATGACTTCCCAATCATGATGATGGTGCAGAAACAATCGATGATGGTGAGAGTTCGTGCAAGGGAAGGTGTTAAGTACAAGGGTTTACGTAGTGAAATGGTTTAGACGAGTTGTTCTACAGATACTTAGGAATAGAATCGACTTTCTCATATTACTACGTCGTCTTGCACAATAGTAACCTTATTAGCGAGTAAGCCTTTTACGATGATCAATTGACTTGATTATATGGTAAAGCTTCTGGAGTTTCAAACAAATAAAGATTAGCGTAACTCCGCCTATTGCTGGGAAGTGAGCTGTCCAACTGGGAATTAGCGAATTAATCTTAAACAAAGGTACTAGGACTCACACGGTACATGGTAGAAGCTTTGCCGGCTTGAATGGCGAGTTGTCTGTGATTGGATCTATAGTGGAGAGAATTCTGGGGGGGGAGCGGTTTGTATTGACTGGAAGTACGCAATCTTGAAGGGTGTGTACGAGATCCCGCCGACGATAGGAAACCATTCATCAAAATATGAGTAGATCATGTGCTAGGCCTGACTTGAGAATTTGATGGTAAGCTTAGGTGAGACTTAGAAGAGGATCAAACTGGTGATTGTGTTCTAGAATGGTTAATGTGTATCCTATTTGTATGATTTATATTTTTCTGTCTACTCTCAAATTAAATTAGGCTGCGCAGTAATAACCTGCGGGCAATAAATACCTGTAGGTAATCCGCCCCGTGTATTACTTGTTGAGAGGTTCACCCGCTCTACAGGTTATTCGTTGAGAAGTCTACCCGCTCTGTAGTAGGTATCTGCAAAGCAATAGTTCTAAAAAAATAAATGAATATCCACAATTTTTAGATAATCCACAAATGATTTGCAACTAATTTGCAGATTACTCATCTACCCACAGATAATCTGCAAATAGTTTGTAAATAGTTTATTAACTAGTTTATTAACTAACCCACAAGTATCTATGTAGATTTTTCAACAACCTGCTCTATTAACAAATAACCTGCAGGCTACCTATTGAGCTAACAGCCCGCCCCGCGGGTACCATAACTGGAGAGATTAACTTGATCCATACTTCAATAGAGTTGATCGTAATGACGAAGTAAATTAAAATTAGCGTTGGGGAAATATATCATTATTAGTCTTAATGCGGTCGGTTTGAGCAATTATTCACACCCTTACTAGTGTAGTGAGATGTCTCTTTGATATTTTAACAAGTAAGTCTGGAAAACCATTAGAAGCCTATCATAGTAAAGGATGCAGAATGATGTAAGTATATCACAATATAGATGGGTCAAAAGCCTACTATCTTACTGTCACGAGCCTCTTGCTCGTACCAACCCCGCAATTGGCGAGAAAAAGAATCCTACAAACTCCTCCCAACGAGAGCTCACCACTAGTTTGAAGTACAAGGCTTGTCTATCATAGCCCGGACTGTTTGATCGGATGCTCTATAGATACTAGCCTTGAACGATATAGTATGATATGATGTATTAATGTAGGAAGTTTTCTTTGAAGCTTTTCACCGAGTATAAATAGCACACCTATCAAACTCTATGAGTACAGACCTTCCTTCGCAATTTCATAACCTAAACTCATTTCTAAATACTATTCTTGTCATGGGTTCCATTATTCAATTCCCAGATGCTATCGATAGCTTGGTGGCTGAATTACTAGAGAGCTACCACCCTTCCTGGGGCTTGGGGACTATGGCTGTATCTATTTACGATACGGCATGGATTGCTTGTGTCTCTAAAGAAGTTTCTGGTGTCGTGCAATGGCTATTCCCATCATCGTTCCTCTATATTCTCGAGACACAGCATCGTGATGGGGCATGGCCAGCTCATACTGAAAATCCACAAATAGATAGCTCGGAAGACTGCATTCTATCAACGATGGCTGCCCTATTTTGCGTACAACAACATCTGCGAGATCCGCATCAACTTGGGCGATGGTATTCAAAAGAAGACCTACAATCCAGGATCACCTTAGGGTTCGCTGCACTGTCTGAATTGCTTGCAAGCTGGCGCATTGCAGACTGCAAAGCAGTAGGCTTTGAAATATTGGCTCCTGCGCTTCTAGATCTTTTGGAAAAAGAGAAGGGCACTCTTCCTTTTCCTGATAGGGCCATACTAATGAGCATCCGGGACAAAAAGCTTTCCAAGATCACGCCCGAGATGCTCTATGGCAAGATCCCACTTACTCTTCTCCATTCTTTGGAAGCATTTTACGGAAAGCCTGAATTCGATTTTGATAGATTGGCCCATCATAAAGTCAATGGAAGTATGATGGCCTCGCCATCATCAACCGCAGCATACCTTCTGAGATCGTCTGCGTGGGATGATGAGGCAGAAGCCTATCTTCGCCTGACGATCTCCAACAGTGCTGGAAGGTCTTCGGGCGCTGTTCCAAGTGCTTACCCATCGACATACTTTGAGCTCACTTGGGTACGTACGGGATAATCTTGAAGCATAGATATATATAGCTAACATGTATATAGGTCGTCTCTACACTTTTAGAGTCAGGTGTGTGGCCTTTCGCAAATGAGGATCCTCAAAGCCAGAAGGTTCTTGAGATCTTAGAGAGCACCAGGTTAGATAATGGGGGTTTAGTTGGATTTGGTATGTACACCCTATCCCCACACTTTCAGTCACTTATTTTGAGACTAGCTCCTGGAATCCCTCCGGACATGGACGATAGCTCTAAGGGATCCATTATCTACAGTCTGCTAGGACGCGAAGGTTATTCACAACAGATCGTAGCTCGGTTCGAGACGGCAAACTGTCTCAAAACTTACGACTTTGAACGCGATCCAAGTCTAAGCGCAAACTGCAATGGCCTGCTAGCTCTGTTGTTTGACAAGTCGGAATTTGAAGGGAAGGAAAGAGTCATAGAGAAAGTAGTCCGTTTTATATGCAGCAGCTGGTTTAGCACCAACGGCATTCTGGAAGACAAATGGGTTCGTTGTACCACCTCTATTTTAAAGACTTAATCCTGACCTTCATAGAACCTTTCTCATCATTATCCAGCAATGCTCATGGCCGAGGCATTGTCTAAGACGTTTGAAGAATGGGACCGTGGTAGCTTACCTACGCTGCCAGAAAGTTTACTCCGAGACGAAGTCTTACTCGTAGCACTCCAGTGCCTTGTACAAACACTTCAAGCCCAAAGTTTAAATGGCTCGTGGGGATCCACTGGACTTGTCGAAGAAACCAGCTACGCTATTTTGACACTAAGCGCCTTACGATCATTTCCCTGGGCTGCGTACTTTCAACCACAGCTTAGTGCAGCGATTGGAAGAGCTCGTTCCTTTCTTGAACATACAACATCTCATCCCGAGTATCTATGGATCGAAAAAGTCACTTACAGATCTCCATATTTGGTTTCCGCTTATATTAACGCTGCCCGAAATATTCCCATGAGCACACCCACGCTCGGACCACGGAGTAAAGAACTATGCAGAATCCCATCTCTTTCGGACTTTTCGGCATCCATTGATGGACACATGACATTGAAGGAACCTCGATGGCTTGTAATTGCATCCTGGATCGAAGCCGAACTGTATCTTCGACGTCTTAAACAATTATCAGTTGACAACCAATGTCCAGTATTATCCTCAAAAGATACTTCCACAATTTTCAAGTGGACTTTAGCGAACAACATCTCGTCCATGAGATTAGCACCTTATCTAATGATCTCATTACTTCCAGCATCTATTCTCATTGATCGTGTCATTTTGCGCATTTCCAGCTTCGATGTTCTTGGAGAATACAGGAATGTAAATGCGCTGGCGAATGTTCTAGATACCGTTATTCGGCGAATTCGCTGTTCAAGTTCTGTTGCAAAACCAGGTGATATATCTCCCGATATCTGGAGTGTTTCTAGTGAAAGTTACAACGGTACCCTGAGCGGATCTTCCACGAAGTCAGTACGACCAAGTGGACTTGACCAAGACACCCAACAATTTAGTCCTCACATTAAAGAACATAGTTCGAATGGTGCTGAAGTCGGTATAGAAAGAGCTGAATCGCATCACAACGACGATCTCAATAACGAAGACACGAAAAATCTGGAGTTTGATATTGAAGAGAATAATATTCTATTGCCAGTGATTGACCAAATTTCTCCAACAAAAGATCATCAAGAAACGTTCTCAGATCTCCCCTTGAACAAAGAAGGACATGAGGTAAACAGGGAGATTAGGGAAGCGGTTTCAGATCTAGCCGACTTTTTCATCCACCACCCACAACTAATGGGAGCAGAATCTTCAGTAAAAGACATCATAGAACTTGAGCTTACCAAGTTCTTTGCTTCTCAGCAGTTTAAATCTCTTTGCATGGTTAAAGGAGATATCCAGGCTTCGAGTGGGGTGATACATTCGCGACGCTTGTATGAACATAAGTGGTCGACTCCAGACCAGGAAGGAATCTCCTTGCTTCTTGCGTTTGGTGAGGGCTTGGCGTGTCATGGTGAAATTTCGAATCTTGTACGATTGTTTCCTAGTTCGGATTGTGTGAAGGCGGATTAAACCGCCTAGAATTCAATTGGTTAGGGTACGCATAGAATATATATCAATTATATCAAGGTTTTTTTCATATACATTTATGAATGGATAAATTCAAATCTATTTGCAAGTATCCGTAAGACTCGGCAAGATTGATTGGATCATAATACAATACGTAAGATGAAGAGAACATGGGATTTCAACTGAGTAGAATATCAAATATAGACCTTACACCGCCACATGAGGGGGAGAAGCTGTGTTGCTGCTAATAGTTTCTCTTTGCCAAGTCAATAGGCAAACGATGTGGCTTGAGAAGGTGCCTTTAAATATGCAGGTCTTAATAAGCTCTCGGCTGTCAAAACTACCCCTGTCTTTAGGCAGTGCGGGGCGGGGGACGCGTGGGGAAAAGCTGGCTGCCACGATATGTTGGAACCCGCAGTTACCTTCATATTGATTTAGGATTCTACGAATTTGATGATACCACCATAATATGGAAGTGAGATTGAGTCGATTTGGATTGGCCTTTTATCTATAAGAAAAATGGTGTAAGATATTATGATTTAGGGTGAGCGTTGAAGTTGAGACTTGGAATTAAGTTGTCTCAACCCTCAAACGGCCGCTCCTGTCCTGTTAGATATCCGCCACCTTGATCAGGGTACATATGTGGATTAGGCATTTGTACTACTATGGGTTGGAGGTGGTATCACAGAAAAGTTGTGATACCGGTACTTGAGCTAAGATCACCTTGATGAGTTGCGTCAAGTATCTCAAATTCTCCGAAAAGACGTCATACGATCAGATGAAAATAATGATATATATTTTTTTAATTCTATCACTAATTGGCGGTTATTTCGGATACTGCAGTCTGAATGATTTGGGTGCCACAGAGATATTAGTTACGGTTTTAGTGTAAAATTCCACCTGTAGTTGTCCCGCGTGTAACTCTCGTGCTAGTGCTCCTTCTCTAGACAAACGGAAAAAAAGGCAGCGAGCTAGAACGACCCAACCTCTCAAGAGTTCTGATCTTCCCAAATGATCCTCAAACCCCCCTAAATGATACCAGGAGTCTTCTATTCAAGTCTCGGTTGACGATACAGTTACCTTGATCTTCGCCTTGACCAAAACCTCAAGTATACTCGTCATGGTTTGGGGGTCTGGATCTTCCATGACAAGAATCGTTTGTGGCACGCCTAAGGATACCTCGTTCGTTCCCCTGTGCTCATTTGTTTCTCGGTGCGAAGGAGATCCCATGGGAATGTCTGATAGGAAGAGCTCGTTTTCCATGCGATTCTCCGAAAATGGGGGTTCCATGTTGGTGTCGTATCCAGGGAGATCTTCAAAGGGCGTAAAGTCCATGGAGAAGGGATACTCCCAGCCTAAAGGTGGTTGGTCAAAGCCAGTTGGATTACAATCAAGAGGATTCTGGAACAAAGGTGGTTCATCACTAATTGCCATGTTGTCAAAGATGTGCTGACTACAATCCAGCTCCAGTGGTTTGGATCTGGCTTCGGAGTTCTTGTTGCTCTGCCGGAGGAGCGCTATATGCCTGAATACAAAGGGTCAAGTCAGTCACTGTAGCACAAAGGCAATCCAAGAACCTACCTGTTCTTCAAGTTGGTGGTGGAGCGGTTTGGAAATTGAAACTCTCTGATAACTTTCCAGTTCGTCCCGTAGTTTGTTACCGCGGAAATCAGTTGGGTATCCATCTCAGGTGTCCATTCGCTCCGGTCCAGCGATGGGTCAAGACACTGCTGCCATCGCTTTGCGCACTCTGATTATATATCAGTCTAGTTCCGAGAGGCCTGGGCAACTATTCACAAATAGTATTGTACCTACGATCGGGATTCCTGGTTCCTGCACCTACTACTTCCGCAACCCGTACCCATTGACTCCCATACTTTTGCACCCCTTCGATGAGTCGTTCATCCTCGCTTGTCGTCCAAAACCCTCTCTTTGTGCCTGTCAGCTTGTACCACCGCTTGCGACAGTCCTTGTTGTTGCGGCTCGGAATCGCGTCTGATACATTGCCCCAGCTAATACCCGTATCTGTTTCAAGCTGTTGTCTTGTCTTCTCAAGTAGTATGCCGTCTTCTTGAGAGGTCCAACGCCGGGGACTTCGGCGCATTTTTGAACTCAGATGGACCCGGTTATCGCGTAAGAAAGGGGTGAGACAGGCTATCTTAAAGAACGAGGTTTGATGGTGGTGGATGCTTGAGCTATTCTCGACTTTTCTCCAGGTAATAGCCGGCGGGAGTGTAGGCTCGAAGTTTTATAACTACCTATTATTCCAAAAAATGACTTCGGGTAACGTTTTAACGACTTCTTGCTCTCATTTATTTCAAACGTAAGAAGACACTTGGTCACATCTTGGTATTAATTTTTGAAGACATAGTGCATGTATACGGACACGCACTTTTTCTTCAATCACTCTCACTTCCAAGGGTAGATTGAAACCCCTACAATTGGTATTAGCTAGGGCTATCTATCACAACTGTTTATAATCAGCCCCACATCGTGCAAGCCATTCCGGGACTTAACATAATTCTTAGTGGTCTAAGGGTTCTCTGGGACCCTTGGCATGTCGAAGGCTGCTTAAGGGTCACATATCGAAGTTCGACATCACTAAGTTTTAACACCTTTTATTACTGCAACAGTGTTAGTATTCTAGCCCAGGGGAAGAGTTCTAGACGAATGGGGTCTGAGCCCTATAGTATCGCAGCTACTCAAAGGTCAGATGAACTGCATTTCCAAGCCCATGAGCAAAGTTGTATATCAAATATCGAATCATCCCGTGAGAAATCATGCACTGATGACTCTACTCCCGATACTTTCCATCTACACCTTGAGTGATACAAGAGCTTGAAATGGCTAAATGCAAGGAAGCATAGGGTAGGGTTACATCTGTCTGAGCTCACATAAGGATTAGTCTCAATTGAACAACCTTTGAGTATGCTAAGATTAGATACCTACCAGGATTCCAGGAATTGTCAACTGTCCAAGTAATACCAAGAAAAGAATGTAGTCATCGTCATCTTAAGAATTACTATCTCCGGACGCCAAAAGAAATTCTCCCCGCAAAAGATCTCCCTCTGAGTTATACTAATTTCCCAATTGCAAAACCTGTCGCTTGCTTACTACAGATGATAAAACTTCTCTATACTAAAGAGTCCCTAGCCAATTGATCCCATGATCCCCCGATTATAAACAGGCTTTTCCCGTGAGCCTACCAATCATAGCGAGGTATGATATGGTTCCGGGAAATTCCATGTGTGAAAATTGAGTCTACGTTATCGGCAAGCCGAACTTGATTGGGTCGGTCACTACCATTCGGGAGAAGTCAACTTGAAACATTTCTCGTGTCCCGATTCGCGAGATTGATGATTGATGGAATGTAATTTTTTTATTGGAGGCATCAAGAGGTTAGTGTTATTAGTAGATTTAATAGTATATCAGCTGGAAAGATATGTTTGAATATAGATTATTTGATATATATTCCGAGTCGGTATCGTTCACTATCTAAATCTCCATCAAAACAATCTAAACCCATATCGTATATCAATTATATAGATAATTTCCTTCGATTTATCAAAAATGATATAAATCTCAAAGCTATTCGCTTAATTTATCATGGCTAGGCTAGTGGCTACCTCCGACTCAAATCCAAAGAAAGGATAATACCATCCGTGAAGTTCTCGGATGAGATAATGAAATATACAGCTTACAAAAAAAGATCGTCGGGATGATTGTATTCATAGGCTGGGCATTCATCATCACACATATATTCAAAAGTCAAAGTATACCGATCACCTGTCAGAAAGTCAGACTACCGGTACTACTCTGATAGAACTAAAGATTTAAGATTTACTACATATACCGTAACCTTACAGGCAGATACAGTCATCTTGTACAACGATGCAGTCGTCATGTAATATGCTGTCAAACGTACGTTCATGACGCTGGATGGGAATGTCAATATTGAAGCTTATACAAGGTTACTGACTCGATAATGATATTCCATATGCCGTATATTATACATCCCCGATCTCCATTATCCCCGTGGGGAAAGGCTGAAACATATATGCGTGAAAAACCGAAAGGGAGGATGAAAATCTTCTTGCTGACTTTTGTTGCATGTCATGAAGTGGATACCGCTATTTATCCGGTATAATTAATACGGGTGTTACATGAAGAGGACGGGATTCGATTCATTGGTTGGGAATGCAGGTGTGAGAGATTTGAGAAG
>NGKI01000005.1:215101-230668 GCA_002162615.1 Myriosclerotinia duriaeana
CGCCCGCAACCCCTCCAACTACGAGCCCGTCATCAACGCCATCACCACCTCCGGCGGGCACGCCATCGGAATAAGCACCGACGTATCCGACCCCCGCTCCATCAACTCCGCTTTCGAGCAGATCACCAAGGAGTACGCGGGCAAGAAATTGGCGGCGGCCGTGTACAATGTAGGCGGCAAGTTTGTGCGGAAGCCTTTCTTGGAGATGAGCTTGGAGGAGTATGAGGCGGGGTATGAGAGTAATGGGTATGTATTTGTGATTTCTTTTGTTTGTGTTGAGTGGGTGTATGGTGTGGGATAGTGGGTTGGATAGACAGTGAAGGGTATAGGCTAATGGATGCACAGAAAAGGATTCTACCTCTTCGCCCAAAAAGCCCTACCACTCCTCCTAGATTCCGTCGCCTCATCACCCCATCCACCCTCCCTTATCGTCACAGGCGCCACGGCATCATTGAGAGGAGGCGCCCAAATGTCATCATTCGCGAGTGGAAAATTCGCCTTGAGAGCCACGACTCAAAGTTTAGCTAGGGAGTTTGGTCCTAAGGGTGTACATGTTGCGCATGCAATTATTGATGGTGTGATTGATATTCCCAAAACTAAAGAGTGGGAGGTGAATGGAGGGGTTGAGGATGGAAAAATTAAGCCTGAAGCTGTAAGTACTTTGCATAACGAATCGTGTTCATATAACTAATTTTACGTTGTATAGATTGCAGATGCATATTGGTATTTGCACACTCAACACAGATCACTATTCACACAGGAATTGGATGTCAGACCGTACGTTGAGAAGTTTTGATTTAAGACGATCGATACACATTTCTAATCCACCATCAAGTCACATCGGGCAATTCTAGTGATCAAAGATGGTGTCACTCTTCGTTTCGATGAACAGATAGTATAATTGGAAGATGATGATTCTATTCAAAATGTCCCTCACCATCAAACTATCATTCTTCATGGATTTATTGTAATCTAAAAGACAGTCTGCAGGTGAGAAAGTTTTCTTCATAACAAAAACTTTGTATTCCTTCTTCGCTCTTCGTTTATCTCGAAAACAATAATGGTGATGTCAACAAGGTGATATTCGAGCGTAAATTATCACTCAGCAATAATTTATATGTCACAGCAATCCTGGTGCAAGTTAGTAGAGGGTCAGTCCTCCCACAAAAGGTATAGCAATCAACAACATAACATCATGTTGTTACAAAGTGCCATGAGACACTTTTTGCTTCGGGAGGACTCCCATGGAGCATTTCACAGTGATACCAGACGTGCAAGCACGAAGGATGTGAAATGGCCATAATGTTTCATTTGAATATGTCTAGCACATCCAGCGGACAAAAGCCAGGGATGAATGCATGTAACTCTCATCGAAAACACGCCAACCCCAACCAAATTTTACATGCCAAATTTATGCCTTTTCCTTCTGATCCTTCTTGATCTCACGACCAGCCTTGATACGCTCAAGAATGTTCTCACGATCCTTGTCCAACTTCAACTTGGTGATGACGACCTTGGATGGGTGGATACCAAGGGGAACGGATTGTCCAGAGGACTTCTCCTTGACGACACGCTCGATGTGGACGACGTATTTGAGACGGTAGACGGAGGTGATCTTTCCCTCGGAACCCTTGTTGGAGCCACGAACGATGGTAACCTCATCATCCTTTCTGATTGGGATGGAGCGAACCTGAAGATTTTTCAGTTAGATGTGGAAATATTTCATCGTCGCAAATGATGTATACGCACGTTGTACTTTTCGCGGAGCTCCTTGCTCAAAGGTGCGCTCATGATGGTACGTCTAACGCTGGATGGGGCATCGAAATGAGCCTTGCGGGACTTTCTCCTTGAGGAGTGGAGGGCTGAAAAAAAAATCTTTATTAGCTTTGCGATCTCGAGGAGTTGCTGGCACAATTGGATTGATATTGGCGCAGTATAACATTGTCGATAGATTGACAATACATACAGGTGTTGATCTTGGTCATTTTGGCGGATTGGGTGATGAACCTGGATTTGTCGTCGTCGTTGGTTGTTGTAAAAAAGTTCTCGAACGGAAAAATGGGAATAGAGAGATTTGTGAAAAGCGCTAGTAGTAAGCGAGATTCTTGGCCTCATATCACGTGTTCAATCTCAAAAGAATGGCATTCCGAAGAATCAGATTATTTTGAACCTCACAAATCATTTGAATCATTCAATTTAACCAAATCAATGATTGAAGTCCTCACACTCATATCTGTTTTGATTGTATGTTCCTATTATATCGCATAGTTACGATATACAAAGTAAGAGAGTGACCACGAGCCAAAATGAACCTGCTTGCATCCAAATCAAAATTTTCGATCCCCCATATCATTCAGGAATCTATAATGAGAGCTTCCCCAAATCTAAAAAACAATATCTAGTGATGAATCTCGATTTCTTACGTGAACCACTTCAAGATTGTTTTCTTCCCAGCCCAAAATTAGCTGCAGTGTTCTACTTTTAGTATATGGAAGTAATCTTACAACGGTGGTGTGTATCAAGGTTTTGACACGATAGTTCGTTTGCAACTTATCTAAAACGGACTATACGTTTTTAATAATATGAAGATTTAAGATTATATACCTACATTAACACCAAGTAGAACACTGAATAGCTATTTGATACATTTAAAACGGAATTCTTCCCCCTCTCCCCTAATACATTTGCATCCCTTAAGAATGACCATCACAACCACAAATACCATTACAATCTGAATATTCTAGCTAAGCAGTAAATAGTTCATCTGGTTCCAAGTATACGTTATCGTGGCGTTAATATATTACAACAACATCCACCCAAACAAAAAGTTTCCAAACATAATTCCTCATACTCTTCCAAGGTTATTTGGCCATCCCGAGGTCCACATTCAAAGAACTAGAATACCTTTCTTTCACCTTTTCACCCATCGTATCGAGCTCCAAATCAAAATCAAAGTGTTTAGCTAAAGTCGTAGCTAGGCCAAAATTGAAATGCATAGAAAATAAATACCAACCAAACTAATAGATTCAAGAAATTGACCATCCAGGCCTGCGGGACTACAGTATCAGGTATCAGGATGTATGGCATGAAATATATCATTTATCCCCAGGGGAATTTGAATATAGTATAGTGGGCCTCTCTTGTTCCTTGGCGATTTAAATCAATACACCTTCTAATTTAACATAAAATAGCTTATTCGTAGATGCCATCTCCTTCCACCTCCCTACACATCACAAATTTCACAAATACCATAAACATCACATCACATATACGAGGAACTCTCAATCAAAGAAAATACACCAATATCATTCTAACCCTAAGAAATCCAAACATAAACATTCATGTATCCAAAGAAATCCATGAATAAAACATTCATTTCCCACTCTTCGCTCGCTCGCTCGCTCGCGCACCCACCCTCCCATTTTCAAACACCACCTCAACGATTCAGAACACATACATTGTTTCCCAACCCATCCCATCCCCCAATCAAGCATACAAAATCAGGAAAGAAAGAGGAAAACCAATCAAAACTATATATGAAACTAGTACTCTAACCCTGCACTGCACCTTGATCCCCCCCTCCTTCTACAAGACAAAAACACCAAACAAAAGTTCCCCATTGATCCTTCACCACCTCCGAGGATACTTTGCCGTCGACGCAATTTTTCTAGGCCTTAGTAGCGTTACCAGAGTTGAGGCACCAGCAGGAGCGGATATTGGTGAACAAGACGATGTACCATTTCCATCACCACAAGTAGCATTGCAACTCGAGCCTGGTAGGATACTACCTGACACGATACTATTGCCACACACGCACTTAACTCCACTCTCAACTGCATAGTATTCATATGCAGAACAGATAGTTGAGCAGATGGCCGGTGTCATGACTGAGGAGAATGTTGTGGGTCCATCAAGACTTCCCGTTGAATTGGTGGAACAGCCAATGTAAGCAAATGGCGCTGTAGCGCTAGCGGATGCACTGGAGGACGTGGACGATGAGGAAATGCTTGGATTGAAATTCGTGCTGCTGGAGAGCTCAGAACTTGATAACACGGTTGCTACCTCGGTTGTCAAGCTTTGGAATGACGAGGTGAGAGAGCCGCTGGATAATCCGGAGTTTGAGGCTGCACTTGACCTCTGGGAAGACGATATCGGCGAGCTAACTTCTGATTCCAACACCGATGAACTTGAACTTGTACTGAGAGGTAGGCTGACTGTAATCGTTAGGCTTTCAGTACTGGAGGCCCCAGATAATGACTCAGTGCTCAAGATTTGAGCAGAGGCTGGCTGTGTGGTCTCAAAGGCGGTACTAGAACTGAAACCTCCAGTGACTGCATTATTGACCGGGGGAACACCGCTGGCAGATGAGAGCGACTCAATAGTAGAGGAGGATGTAATTTCTTCATTTGCCTGGGAAGACGAAAGGGAAGCACTTGGAACGAATGTACCCAAGATTTGGTCCGACGAAGACACCGAAACAGATGAAAACTCGCTCAATATTTCCGAGGAAGTTATTCTGGGTGCGTTGGACTCGAAACTCGAAACTGTGGCAGCCTCGGAGCTCGAGACAGAATTTATTTGAGATGATAAATCTGTCGGTGAGACTGAAGCCGAGGCTGATAGACTTGAGAGGATACCGGTCAAAGTAGCTGTCGATGAAGGGATGATTGACTCAGGCTCAGAGGTCGAGAGCAAAGTTATTATGGTTGTAGTTTCAAGACCTGTAATTGTTATACTTGCACTCAAACCTTCAGAGGATAGGGTTCCGAGCAAGCTCGAAGATGCACCTGGCAGAGAAGACACCGATATCGTGCTGGAAAGAAGTTGGGAACTCGATGCTGAGCCACTGATGGGTGTTTCTAAAGCCGCTGTGCTTCCCAAAGAAGCACTGGAAGAGAAAATAAGTCCAGAAGTCTGCGTTTCAATCGTCGAAATCGGAGTGTTTGAAAGTATCACCAGGGTGGAGCTTACAACACCAACTTCCGACACCAAAGAACTTGGCGAGGCTGCTAGAGACGTTTCTGTGACCGAAAGCTCCAGAGACGTGCCCGAGGCAAGGTTTCCAACAATCGGAATACTACTTAAATCCACGGTGGAGGAGCTCGCAGAGATTTCTCCACTCGTGAGGGCTGGAAGCTGGGATAAACTGCCAGACAAAGACCCAGATGTAGAGGCAACAGAGCTCGTACCAGAATTAAATTGGGAAGGGGTTTCGGATCCAGGGAGAGTGGATGAGAGAGGAATTACGGTCCCAACGGTAGAGGACTGTTCAATTGTTGAGAAAGTTTCAGCCTGTGAGGCCAGAGACGTGGGCAGTAGCGAGACAATGGAAGACAATGAGGATTGAAGTCCTGGGCCACTAGAAGTTAGGGTGGGTTCGGAAGCCTGGGAAGTCAACTCATTGGTCGGTACGACAACGTTTGAGGAAAATGAAAGAACTGATGATTCAGCACTCAAGCTTGATTGCAAGCTCTCCGGCGAAGTTGACGGAGTTTCCGAAAGGATAGAGCCACTTGCTGTAACCGATGAAACCGAGAGCTGAGTGGCCGAAAGAGAACTAGAAGACGAGATGGGAGAGCCATCTGCATTGAATGTACAAGCCTCAGGAGGACAATACCCATGGTTACAGGCAAAATCGCAGAGTGGACCGTATGATCTGGCATTCAAGGAAGAAAGAGCATAGCCACGAGTGTTGGTTTCAGGTGGAGGTGCAAATGCTGAGGCTGCGTATGCAGTACATGTACATGGATTGTCACATACTCCAAAGTTGCAAGTAAATGCGCATAGGTTGGAATCATCTTGGGAGGTGGAACCCGTACCAGCGACGCAGAAAGCCGTCGGACTTGATGACGAAGCGGAACTCTGTGTTGATGTGGCAGTAATTTCCAAGAGGGAGGATGTTCTAGTTGATGAGAAGCTTTGTGATTCGGCGATTGACAAAGATGCACTTAGGCTTGATGGTAAGGAAGACGTTTCCAACGGACCGATTAGAGTTGTAATAGACGTGGATCTAATCGAGGAAGATTCGCTAGTCAATATTAGCGATGGGCTGATACTGCTAACTTCAGATTGTATCGAAACAAGCGTAACACTTGAAGATGTTATAAGGACCGAGGACTCTGGTTCATTGCTTGAAATCTGCGTCCCAAGGCTACTGGGTACCACAGAAGACTCGGATATAGACCCGGGCGTTGATTGGGCTGGACTGAAAGTAAATTCCGGTCCTAGAAGAGAAGAGCTTATAATGGATTCTCCTAGGCCAGAACTAACACTGCTAAGCGCCTCAATAGAAGTGGATGGTACAGATCCAATTGTACTACTAAAAGCAGCAGATAAGGAGGAAGTCGACAAAATACCACTTATTTCCAAACTACCAGTACTAATCAAAGCAGTCGATAGAGCTAATCCAGTGCTGGACACGGGCGAATTTTCAAACGCGGTAGATGACCCAGTGGAGAGCTCAGAGGAGGTCAAGTTACCCGAGACGAGATTTCCAACGGGGGGAACACCACTGCTGGTGCCAGATGGCTCGGATATTGATGTAATGGAGCTGAAACCTGTCTCAAGAGAACTACTGATCAATTCTTCATTGGTGGATGATGAAATACCCAGAGATTCTGTTGTAATCTGGGAGAGAAAGCTGCTTAGTACCGCTGACGACGGGCTCACTACGTTAGTGAAAGATGAAGCCGGCTCGGATTGTAAAGGAGCAGTATCTGTGATGATCTGAATGGTCGTTGTCGTTGTCGTTATGGATAGAGAAATAGAGGATGACTCAAGGATACTGCTCAATATTCCACTTGATCCGGAAGTCTGCGGCTCTCCTAACGATTGGGCAACGGAAATTTCCAAAGCACTAGTCGCCATTGATGAAGATGGGAGAGATATCACAAGGCTAGTTTCCAAGGCGCCGCTAGTCACTTCACTCGTGATGAAGTTAGAAGGTTCAAGAGTGCCGGATCCTATAACGCTGGTCGAAATTTCGATTGGTCGAGATTCCGACGATGGCAAAGAAGTGCTACCAATTTCTGTGGAAGAAGCGCCAGGGAAGGTCGACGAGGGCTCAAAAGTACCAAGGCTAGGAACACCGGATGACGTTTCCAGGAGGTTGCTTGTCTGGACAAAGCTTGATGTTTCACCCGGGTTGAATGTTTGAGAAGTACTGGATATTTGAGTCCCGCCGGATGTTTGAGCAGAGATACTTGTCTGAAGTTCTCCGCTTGTCTGAGCTTCGTTGGATGTCTGAGCTTCACTGGATGTCTGCATAACGCTCGATATCTCAAATGAATTGGATGTCTGGCTAGAGATTGCTGGCTGAATCTGGCTCGATGGCCCAACTGTATTGGATGTTTGAATTTCTCCTGATGTCTGAACTCCATTGGATGTTTCCACACCACTACTCAAAACCACACCACCTGTGCTCAAAACGGGACTCTCAGTCAAACTTGCAAAGCTAGAGCTAGTCACGGATGATGTGTAGATACTGCCGCTTTGCCCAATACCATTGCCAAAAGTCAACTCGAGGTTAGTCGAGGTCGCAGAGGCAGAATTGAATATTTCACCCTGGGATGAACTGATTGAATTACTCGAGAATCCCAAAGATGGCTCTGTAGTGGAAGGTTGAAGCCCAATTGATCCGATCGTGGAGGAAGGTGCTATAAAAAGACCCGATGTGGAAGAAGCAGGCTCACTAGCGGCCCCGGAAGAGAAAGATGGCTCCAAGCTGAGCGACTGCGATGTAGTAATAATCCCGATTGTACTCGAAGGTGTCACAATTTCGGAATTAGCTTCGCTGGTGATGGCTGTTAAGCTACTGGACACTACCAATGAAGGCTCTATACTCTGCGATCCGGAGTTACTGATGATTTCAATCGAAGTGGATACAGAAATGATACTGCCAGCCGTCGAGGATAGAGGTTCGCTGATTGCCACAGGTAGACTGGTTGATTGGACCAAATTTGACTCAGAAGTGATCTGGGCAGTACTTCCTGAAGCTGGCTCTGAAATAGAAGCTTCAAAAGAGCCTGTAGATGTTTGTATCGGATTTGAACTTTCCGAGAGCTGTAAAGATTGGAGAATTCCAGTACTCGTTCCAACAGCGCCAGCTGAGTTACTAAAGGCCTCAGATAAGCTAGGTTGAAAGAAAGTGGATATGAAAGTTTGAGTGGGAACAAGAGACTCAAGGCTTGCGCTCTCTGACAACTGTGTTGAGCTCACAAATTGAAAACCGGTAGATGTTATTGGGATAGCACCAAGGCTACTGCTGGGACCCTCAAACAGGCTCGATTCAATAACAATAGTCGTGGAAAAAAGAATGGATCCAAGACTGCTTGTGATTTCACCCGTAGATTCAATACCCAAAGAAGTTGACGTGGTACTCCCAGACACTGCGTTATTGACAGGGGGGATACCAGTGCTGGTTTCAACAGATGAGCCTGTCTCGATTAAGTTAGACGTGCTAAGGAGTGTCTGTGTAGGTAAAATCGATCCAATATTGCTCGAAGCCTCAAAAGATGAACTCTGTGACCCCACGAAGGTATTCGAAACCCCAAGGGAAGTTTCCACACTTAGAGAAGCGGATTCAGACAAAGTATTTATTAAGGTGATGGTTAGAGATGTGCTAGATTCCTGAAGTGAGCCTGATACTGCACTGATCGATAGACTGGCCGATATTTCTGGGGACGAGAAAACATTTGTGCTGCTTGCAGCTCCAGATGATTGAAATGCTGTGCCAGTTCCTGGTGGGAAAGAACTTTCCGTTTGAGAAGCACCAGGAGCTTGGGAAGATTCCAAGAAATTAGTACTCGTAAACAAGTTCTGTGATATAATTGAGGAGCCAGGGAATTCAGCCGAAGACGATAGTGTTGGGCTGCTCAAAGGACTAGTCTCAAGATTTGAAACTGAAAATTGGGAGCTGAAAGTTGATTGAATCTCTGAATTCGATGATAAGCTTCCTGTGACGGTTGGCAATACTTCATTGGGCAAGGAGCTTGAAGTCTCCAGTGCGGAAGATAAGATAGAGGATTGACTTTCAAGACCTGACGTTATTGCTCCTTGTGGTTCAGAAACAATCTCGGAGCTGGTGGGAGAAACCGCACTCTGTGAAGCGGAACTTTCGCCAGGGAAAATAGAAGAGCTAGGCTGAATCTCAGTTGAGAATACCGGTACAGATGAAATTTCCGCCAATTGTGAAGACGTCGTAATTTGAGGCAAAGATGACTGTCCAAAATTGGACGTAACCTCAGACAGAGAAGACAATCCAAAGGTAGACGAACCACTCTGTTCCGTCAACGTACTTGGTCCAGACACCGCATTATTAAGCGGTGGAATGGTACTAGAAGTACCCTCTCCAAAGCTCGAAAGAGCAGCACTCGATGTAAGAGCAATAGTATTGATCTCGGACGTTGAAGATTCAAAGCTCAATACTGAAGTGACATAAATGCTGGTTACAAATCCAGATGATTGAGCGGCCGAGTAAGATGCCAGACTGGATTCGAAAGAAGAGGGGGCAGAATAAATCGAACTTTGGGCGAAAGACGAAGGTATGGCAGATAAGGAAACGGTTTCGGAGATGGACGAGGATATTTGGGATTCTTGTCCAAAGGAACTCGAGAGAGCTTGGGATAGGATGGCCGACTCAGATTGAGAAAGTGACTCGGAAGTAATTGATGGAAAAGAAGAACTGATAATAGAAGAAATTGTGGCAAAATTACTAGGCGTCTCAAACAAGGAAGACGCGGGGAAGGAGCCGACTGTTGACGAAGCAGTAGGTACCTCTGAAGTAAAGAGTGACTGATTGAAAGATGAATATGATACAAAATAAGACGAACTGGCTACCTCCGACGGTGTGTTCGTGAAGACGGGCGAGCTGGTAACTGGCAATCCGCTAAAAAATTCAACTGATGAAGTAGGAGGAATCTCTACAGTTGAAATAACGGAGGGGCTTTCCAGACTCGCCGAGCTTAGACTAAAAAAGACGAAACAGATGATGTGATAGTGGCAGAAGGATTAAATGGTAACATCAATAATGATACGGTTACACAACCATCTCCAGGTACTAACATCAAGTAAATCGATCCATGACAAGCTTGTATAATGTTAGCAGCATTATATGGCAAGTCCAAACCGATAGAACAATCTGCATTGATGGTTGCGACAACAGGTTCATAACCAAGTTGTTGAAATTTGGTTGCTGTAGAGAAGAAGAGTTCCTCATTTCCTGCATTGTGTACATCTTGATTAGATGCTAGCAGTACAGGATTTCCAAAGAAATTTATAATATTGAATTGAAGTTGGCCAGTAGTAGGAGATAATGAGAAGGTCAAACTCTTTGATGCATCAGTGGTGAATGATAAAGCGTCATCATCAAATGAAACAGGATCCCATAGGTATTGTGGGGGCATCCCTGTCTCATTCACAAGAATTCTGAAGTATGGTGCAACAGGACATCCCGCGATTGTGGTTGAAGATGTAAGAGGCGAGAATGTTGAAGTACTCGTCACCAAGCCAGATGTTCCAGAAGGAATAGTTGTAGGAATAAATCCACTTGAAAAGGATTCAGTTTGGGGTACTTCAGTACCTGAACTGATTGATCGTGTACTTGATACCAACGTTGATAATACTGACGACGTTGGTGAAACTGAACTAACTGCAACAGCATAAGCCCTAACTTGAGTACATCCACTACCCCTTTGGATCTGTTTAGCTGGTGTCAAGATAGTGAAGACTCCACTACACTGAGCCAAAATATTGTCCCCAGTATTTGGGATGTCTAAGCCAAGTGAACAATCTGAGCCAATAGAAGCAGTAAAGACTCTCATACTTTCTGAAATATGAGCAGCAGTAAAAAGTTGAAGGGGAGATCCCAAAGCGGTCAATCGAACAGCACCAGTAATTGGTGCACCATTAGATGGAAGTGTGCCTTGGAAAGCGTTACCAAATCCAACACTGAAACGAGCTGCTTGTGATATTGTTGTTACAACTGGTAATGTATCATAACCCCATGTACTCTCTGAAGTTCCAACATCTGGATAGTTAAGCTGAGATAGCCATTGTATTGGCTTTCCTGGTTCCTCAATAACTACATTGAATAGATTTGGAACACCTGAGCAAACATAATTATATGAAGGACCAATGCTGGATGTTGATGCTGGAGGGGAGCTTGTAGAAGGTGATGGCACAAAAGTTGTTGTTGTACCAAGGAACGTTGAGGTGAATAATCCAGAAGCTGCGTTGTTTACTGGAGGAATTCCAGTTGAGGATTCTTCAGGCGTTGGTTGAGTAGATGATATGATGATAGTTGTCTCTTGGACTTCATTTCCCTCAGATGTAGATAATGAAGAACCAGTGGATACTCCAAAGCCAGTGCTAGTTACTAGAGCTTCCGTTGTAGAAGGGAGGGCTGTAGACTCGGACCCTGGTTCATTGGTAAAGCCAGGAGTTACCTCAAGGCTGGTGCTAGCTACTAGAGCTTCCGTTGTAGAAGGGAGGGCTGTAGACTCGGACCCTGGTTCTTGGGTAAAGCCCAGAGCGGTCGTTGTGGCCTCTTGACCTGTAGTCAAAACCGGTTCAGTCGAAGACTCTTGAGCTTGACTGGTTGTCATGACTCCGGAAACCGCATTATTAACAGGTGGGATACCGGTACTAGTCTCCTGAGCCAGTTCCGCAGTGCTGGTGAATCCCAATTCACTGGTGCTGAGGACAGGTTGCTCAGTACTAACCTCCGATGTGCCAGCAGCGCTTGGGATTGCGGTCTCAATAGGAACAAGCTCTGTACTAGTAAACCCGGGTTGCTCAGTATTGACCTCTGACGTGCTAGTAGCTCCAGTTCCCTCGCTAGCAAGACCACTTGTAGACTCAACTCCTAATGTAGTAGACCCGACCTCCGACGTGCTAGTAGCTCCAGGTCCCTCGCTAGCAAGACCACTTGTAGACTCAACTCCTAGGGTGGTAGATCCTTGACCCGACACAGCGTTGTTGACAGGGGGAATGCCAGTGCTAGATCCACTAACTGGTTCTTCACTTGTAAAGGTAAACCCTGGCCCCTCCGTTGCGATAGTCTCTGTCGAGGTAAACCCTGGCAGCACTTCTGTTGCGATAGTCTCCGTTGAAGTAAACCCTGGCACCTCTGTTGCGATAATCTCTGTTGAAGTAAACCCTGGCAGCACTTCTGTTGCGATAATCTCCGTTGAAGTAAACCCTGGTAGCACTTCTGTTGCGATAATCTCAGTCGAGGTAAACCCTGGCACCTCAGTAACGATAGTCTCTATCACGCTAGACCCCGCACCCTCCGTAGCGATAACCTCTGTAGAGGTAGCACTTGGTCCCTCAGTGACAATGATCTCCGTGATCGTTTGCCCTGCGGTCTGGGTTGGAATGCCTTCCGTAACCGCCGCCGAGGTCGGAGGCACATATCCAGATAATTCGTAGATGATAATCGCGACCCCAGGCGAATCACGTTTAAGTCTTCGAGTAGGAGTAACGGCATTACCACATATTGCTGTCGGGTCCCCTGGGCATGGATAATAGCACTCGGTGGTTTGATCTGCGGCGAGTAAGCCATTCGAGCAAAAGCAGTGGCCTGGTTCAACACCGGCATATCGGAATGGGCCACCCTGATTGGCTGTTGAACAGAATGCAACACATTGGCCGATTGTATCATAGTTGCTTGGATCGACACTATCCGTGATAGGTGGGGCTAGTGGATAGCCAGTAACCTCATTATCTGGATAACATCCCACCCCATTATAAGTACCGGCTGGGGTATCGGCTGATGGAATACGAGTTGGCCCAGCAGGTGGTTGAGTCGTTACCCCTACTTCTTCTGTCTGTAGAGACGCGGTCAAAATAGGCTCACTCGTCGTGGTAGGTGGCTCAGAATTAATTTGTGGAGCACTAGTAGTGAGCTCAACACTCTGATTCTCCGTAGATGAAGGTACCTGAGACTGAGCAGTTGTTGGAACTTCTTCGCTGCCGGTCGAAGATGCAGAAACGGCATTGTTCACTGGTGGAATCGTAAACCCGGAGGAGGAAGCAAATTCAGAAGATGTAGTGGTGGAGCTGCTGAAAATCTCCGATGAAGGGGCCGCAGAAGAAGACTGTGTACTAGAACATTCGGATGCTATTCATTATTAGATGGGATTCAATGTTCAATCAAGATATTTCAAAATACACACCATATATAGTCGAAACATCTGAATATACAGTCTTAGTCTCATCATAGAAAGTTGTAGTTCTGCGCTTAACTTCTGTGGCGGTAACATATTCGGTATGGATTGAAGGTGGTGCAGTATAAGTAATGATTGAATAAGTTGTATCAGTATAAGTTGTATATTGTGGAACGACCGATAGTCTGTAACGAGTGACAGTTGAATAAACAGTTGTACCTGGTACTGCTTGGACGAAAGGAACGATCGCAATACCATAAGCTGCTACCTGCAGCAGGCACTTTGGAAGTGAAGCTGGACGCATGGTCCTGACGTAGTGTCTGGTAGAACTCCAGTAAATGATATTTCTGGCTTCGAAATGTCTGAAATTAGCAAGTACTTGAGTCCTGTGTAAAGACCAACGTGAAAGTGTGTAGAAAGATAGTTTCAAGGGGTTGAGCAATATATAGAATGTAAAATTTGTTTTTGAACGTGGTACGGAAAGAATGTGCATGGCGTCTTTCCCGTGTCAAGGAGACGGTATACCTTCAGGACAAGAATAGTGGAGGAATGGGACACTTTCTCTAGTCGCCGATAGGTAAGATTCCTATGTTGGAATGTCATATCGAATGACAACGTCCTTGAAAATTAGAATGACTCGACTTCAAACATGTGTACTGTAAACCACACAAGTCATTCGACTTCACAATCCTTTTCGAACGGAGAGAAAACCCACGTGAAATCGAATCCAGCAGAAATTCTTACATAATTCTATTGACATTAGCAGAGCCTCACAATAGAGTACAGTAGAAAAATGTATAGACTATCCTCGACGTGTTTTGATGCTTCCACGTGATTCCACATCTTGTTGATATGCCAAGAAGCGTTTGAAATGGATATGCATTCTTCTCCAAGTTCAACGGGTGGCACCGATAGGATGAAGGGGAACCTTTCCGGCAATATGTTTCGAATTTCAAAGTGAAGGCTTGTATAAAGCATCTAGAAAGTGGCAAAAGCATGCCGCGTAATGGATGGGTGAGTCTGGCCTTGATTCCTCAGAAGAAAAATACCATTCAAAAGTCATAGGGATCGGAGATCGATATCAGAAGGTGATAGATTTTTTTCGGTATTTTTGAAGAAAAGCAGGAGCATGAAGGATGAGAAGACAATGAGAGAAGAAAGGTATAAATGAGAATGGTGGGTTATGTCAAAAGCGCGAGTGCGAATTTCTTCAAATTTCCTCGTAGAAAGTGGAAGGTCAACTACTGCCCATCGTATTACGCGTCTTCGTACCTCCCAGTATTTCCCCAGAACTCGCCAAGTTAATCAAAAATGAAAACGACCACTATGTAGACATTTAAACCAAGTATGAATACCACCGTATTACCACGCGACGCGTATATTCCAAAAAGGGTTTTCATCCCTCCAGAGTCCAGCCTTCCCTTCCACAAGTCACCACCAAATCCCTTTTCCACCGCCGCTGACATTAAAACATCTTACCGCCCTTGAATCACTTTAATGTATGCCGCGTTCCGCGTTCCGCAACATGGCGGATACATCCATGGATTTGTGGTGTAGTTGAGAAGCAAGGAGAAAAGATCCGGCAATCTTGTCGCGTTTGACAATTTAACCGATCCATCCGGCACGTGTTTGTGGTGCACGTGTAGCAGCAAATACGAAGTACGGAGGCTTTTATTCGTATAGATAGGTCAATCTGTAATACATGGGAATATATTAGGCAGGATGTATTACCAACGTCATCAACTTCGATACTTGAGTCGGAGTTATGCTGGTGAGATATGAGATATCAATAGAGCCAAGGCTATCACGTGAAATGAGATAAAAAGATGTACGCTGTACGATGAATCAAGTTACCTGTTACCTAGTAAGTAATATTGATTCAAAATTCAAATCCTATACTCATTTAACCTATAATTCAAATTCTTATTATCCGAATTCTTCCACATCTTACTCTAATATCCTAAATCCTAAATCCCCAAACCCAAAACCCAATCTATTTCCCAACCCCCCTATGAACTTCCTCTGGTATTCCAATTTCCCCAATAATCCGAATCCAAATCCCAATCCCAAAAAATTCTAGTGTCTAATCATCAAGGAAACCCATTATCCAAACCCGATTATTCGATTTGTCAAAAATCGAAAATTGGAAAACTACTCGAGTAGATAACTCCATATGCTCCTCGTATGTATCGATACAAATGCTTTATCGTAGTAAAACTTAAGAAGGGTACTCCATATCCTTCAAAAACTTCGTGCCTCCCTCTCTCTCTCCCTCTCTCCCTCACTTTCTTCCCTACTTCTCCAAAACCATAAATCCCGCCCCCCCAAGCACACTCAAAAGCACCGCGACCGTCGCAAACCCCGCCCCCACGCGATCCCCCATCCCAATAACCACCTCCTC
>NGKI01000005.1:231520-246787 GCA_002162615.1 Myriosclerotinia duriaeana
GAAGAGGAAGTGAAGAGGAAGTGAAGAGGAAGTGAAGAGGAAGTGAAGAGGAAGTGAAGAGAGAGGAAATGAAGATAAAGGGGAGTGAAAAGAAGATGAAGTAGCATAATACGAGAGAACAAGTAGAGAAAGAAAAGAAGCCCCTACATAATTATACATATTCGCCGCGCCATGCAAATAGATGCCCGCATTATAGCTCCACTGCAAGCGATCCACGCTCGCACAGCCATCCGTATCGCTACTCCCATCAAAGACATTATACCCCGCATCAATCAACCCGACGCTCTCCTCCCACTCCCAAACCCGGGCCGCCCAATCCGCATACGTCCGATTGCCCGTGTACCGCGCCAGCCGCGCCCCGAGGTTGAAGAAACAGCCGTTGGCGATGGAATTCTTGTACGTAAAGCCCTTGTTGAACGTGAAGATTTGCCAGCGCAGGCCGCCGCCGCAACTGCTGGTGTCCCATCGGCTGGCCATTTCGTTGAAGACGGCTTGCGCTAATGCGAGCCATTGCGGTTGGCTGGGGGGTGGGTTGCTGAAATTCGATTCGGCGGCGAGCATGGCGGCCATGCCCCAAAAGCCCTGATCGTCGTTTCCTTCATCCTTGGTTTGGTTTTGGGGCATGTAGTCGGCGTCTGGACCGGCTTGGAAGAGAAGTGCTTGTGAGACGAGGTTGTTGTATGTGGTATCACCTGTGTAACGCCAATAGTCTATTAGTGTCATGAACATGCCACCACCTTCCCACCAGAAGTATGGTGAAGGTAAAAGTCCGGGAACTTGGCCCTGTAAGATGTTAGGAAAGAGTTGGAATCGCAGGATATATAGGCTTACATACAGATTCATTTCCATGATAATATGATACCAGGTTTGCGGCTACTAAACTTGCAGCACTTTTTATCGATTCTAGAACAATTGATTAGATTCATCATCTTCAATACATAAACCAACAAGAAAAAACTTCAAACACACCAGCCTGAGAAGTATTAACCGTAAGCCCGCTCACACCACTGACACCAAGCAAACCCCATAACCATCTTTGAATCCTCATCATCAATATGAGTATGAGTATGTAAGCAACTTTCCTCTCTGTGTCTCTTTTCAAAAATGTAAAAACCAAGAAGATAAAGTAACAGTAACAGGGAAAACCCACCCCAAGAAGTAGAAAAGGTCTTGGAAAAGGCTTGTCCTGTCTTGAGAAGGCTTATTATAAAAAAGACACCTGTGAACAACGAGGCTTAGATCTCCCTCAGGATCGTATTATATCGTAAATAACACGACCGACAAGCAATGAAACGCAAGGCAATGCAAACCAAACAATTCAAAACACAGTAATAAATATCGTCGCCCTATCAAAGGTGCGTTGGAATCATTACCGTAGTATCTCCTTTCGTATACCGTCTTATTCCAATTAAATATCCCGAGACAAAGATAGACAGGTACCTAACGGTTGAAGTAAGCACAAAAGATCATCTAGATCCTATGCTATGCTCTCCTCGCCACCGAAAATGAAATGAGAGGAGAGAAGGGAAGGGAAGAGAAGACAGCAAAATAAAGAAACCAAACAAACAAATCAACGAATATAAAAACCGTAAAATAAAACAAAATAAAACTCCGTATGAGTTATGAATATCAAATTCACACACCAACCGGAAAATAGGAATTCGAAGAAGAAGAAAAAAAGACGGCGCATCCATATATATCCACCATAAAATATAAAACCACAAGATACTCCGTCAACCCTATGAATTCTCCATCCATCCATCCATCCATCCATTCAATCAATCAATCAATCAATCAACCAACCAACCCCTACCTACTCCATAAATCCTTTAACCTTCCAGGTTTCCCCAGCAAACAGCCCATGAAACCCCCCAAGTATCAACACCACCAATCTGACACACCTGACACACCTGACACACGAACAGTCCTGTCAAAAAATCAACAATCAAAACAGTCAAAACAGTCAAACAATCCGCAGAATCCACGAATAATAAGATGGAATAAGCCACTCCCTCACTCACTCACTCAAATCCCTCCTTCCCTCCCTTTGTTCACACAACACAACACAACACAACACAACACAACACAACACAACACAACACAACACAACACAACAATTCCGCCTCCACCTCCACCCCGAGCTACCTACCTACCTACCCCTTACCATTAAACAGAGCAAGCCATATCAAGAAATCGATTCGAGAAATCTGCACTCTCCTCTCCTCTCCTCTCCTCTTCTCTACTCTTCTCCCTAAAGAAAAAATTAAATTTTAAGCTGGAAGTAGATACCGGTCGGTACGCCCCAAGATTGAACCTTGATTCAACGCAAAAAGTAAGTAATACCCATCTACGAAGTATCTATGTGCAATTAATAGATTTCCGATCCCATCCGATCGCCTAGCAAAGCTTATGTCCATCCCTGGGTACCTACCTACTACTACTAGTATCTCTCCAAGTCTCAAACATCCCCAAGCTCCAACACGCTAAAGGCTAGTTAGTTTAGCTCATTTTTTTCGCTTTTTTCTGCTATATATTCCTCTCTTTTATACTATAGCGAATTTTATAACACTATATATATATTTTTTACAAAGAAAAAGAAAACAAAATTTTAAATTTATTTCTTTATTTTGACTACTACTTCTACTTTTTAATAATTATAAGTTTTAAATTTTAAAATATAATAAAATATATTTTTAAAAAAACTTTAAAAAGGGTATTAAAAAGATATATATTTATTTAAAAACTTTTTTTTATTTTTTATTTTATTTTATATAAATAATATAAAAAAGAATTAAAGTTTTTTTTAAATTTAATTAATATTTTAATAAAATAGTAATAAAACTTAAATAAACTATTAAAGCTTAAAGATTATACTCAATTAGAATTAATCTATAGGGTTATTGAAAATCACATTGTTTTAAATAGAGCCTTATAGTTATATACTTTAAAAAGAGCCTATAATCTTAATTATAATAACCGCGACTTTTGTAACTTTTATTCAATTCACTTTCAAATATAAGAGTTCTAGGATTTACTCGTTGTATATATAACGTTTTTGCATTTAAAACCTTAATTTTATCAAGTTTTTATACCCTTATTAACGAATTATATAATCAAATAAAATGAAAAATATTTAATTATTATTGTAGCACTCTGATGTGTATGATTATAAATCTGTTGATTGTAATCTACACTAAAAGCTATTTAAAAAGGTTTTAGTATTCGTTGACGTTATTTAACGTTTAGTAGCGCTTAACAGCGTTTATATCTCCCTTCGATTTCAAAAACCCTGCATCGCTTTTGTTGCAACTATTAGTACAAATATATATACTTTTTTTGTTGTAATAAGAAAGAAAAAAAGAAAAAGGAAAAACAAAAAAAAAGAAAAAAGAAAAAAAAAACAAAAAAGAAAAAAGGAAAAAAAGAAACAACAAAAAAACATAAAAAATAACATTTTAAACATTCTTACTTTTTACTATTGTTTTTGATATTTTCTAATTTTTTTTTTTATTATCTTCGTTTTTACTATTGTTTAAAAAACTTAAAGTCTTATTTACTTAAACTACAATTTCCTTTAATCTATATACCCTTACAATTTCTGGTAATTATTGTACAATTATGTTTATTTTATTAACTTTTACTATTGTTTAATAGAAATTTGGCATTATATTTTAAAAAGCTTTTATAATATCTTTTAATTACTTCTTATTTTACTTATTATATTTAATAATATTATATAACAATATATTTGATATAGTTTTGTTTTTAATATTGAAAATCTTTTTAATCCTTGCGATTTTCTTTATTACATTTTTGTTTTTAATATTATACAATAATTTCTCTTTTTACATCTATAGTTCAGCGTTAATCGATATAATTATATCTATTATATTATTAATATTCTTTACTATTATTTACAGTATTTTTATATTAATATTATTTATCTTTATAATATTTATTATAATATCTTTTAAAACAATAACTTATCGAAAATACTTCCTTCTATTTGGTATACTCACCTTACTTATATTTGATTTAAATAATATATTAAACAACTACAGCTTTTTAATATTAACTTTCTCCTCCTATCGGTTTTTAATTAGCATAATTATTTAAAAGGTTTTTTTGGCAATTTTTAATAGTTTTTTTAAAATTATTATTGTCTACATTATTTAATAGTTTCTATGTTTTTAGCCTGCTCCTAGCAATACTATTGATTTTGGTATAAATTAACTATAATTATTTTTCCAAAAGTTTAATATTAGTAAAAAAGTTTTTATTAATAATATTTTAATTAATAAAGCTATATTCAATCCTGAATAATTTAATCTAATTATTTTGATTTTATAATTATTATAATGCAAAAACTTAATACTATATAATATTATCTTTTTATTTAAATTTAAATTAATTATTATTATATATACTTTATTATTTAGTAAGATTATAATATAACCAAATAATTTCTAATTTTAATAAATATATTTGTTTATTTTAAACATTTTAAAGTAATACTCTACTTTTACTCTGATTAGAATTAAAGTATTAAAAAATGCTACAATTATATTTAAATTTAAGAAAATATATATAGGGAATTTGTTAATACTATTTATATTATAAAATTATATATCTAATAATTCTAATAAAACTAATAAATTATATTTTTTTTATTTATATACCCTACATAAGTTTTCATTTTTATCTCTTATTTGCTATTATTTGTAAACAAATTTTTATTATTATTTATATAAAAACTTAAATATATTTAAATTATCTTTTAATATTTTAATTAATTCTAAAAAAAATATTCTAATATTATAATTTATTATTTATATTATTCTTTTTAAAATTTTATATTTAAAAAAAGATTTATTAGTTATATAAATATTATAAAGATTGTTTTTAATAATACTATTTATTTCTTTTTTATTATTAATTAAATTTATATTAATATATTTACAAACTAAATTTTTTATATCTTTTTTTAAACTAAATTTAAAGATATATTCTATAATCAACATTTTTGATATTTAAAGTAGTAATAGTAATACAATCAAATTGTTTATTAATATTTTAATATTTGCAACCTTTAAAATTACTACATTTTTTTGTTTTACAATAATTAAAATTATTTCTTAAATTAATTTATAAATGCTTTTTAATATATCAATAATATTGCTTTTATTAAAATCTTTTTTCTCTATTAATTTATTCAACAAAATCTTTATTATTATTTGTAATTTATTTTTGATATTATTATTTTTAAATTTTGTTTTTTTAGTATATTAAAGTTTTTTTTTATTTTTGTCTAATATTATATTTTTATTTTAAAATACTAATAATGTAGTATATAATTTAAATTAATATATTCTCAAATTTGTTATTATTATAAATATTAAAAATCAATATTAATAACAAATTATAAAAAAGATAATATTATTTACAAAAAATAGTTTTATTTTGATAAAAAATATATATAATATATATTATAAATAGTATAAATTATTTCTAGTAAAATTTCGGTAATATTGTTTATATATAATTGTATAAAATTTGAATAAAAATATATAAAATATAAGTTTTATAATTTATAATTGCTATTTTTTTATAATTAATAATTAACCTTTTCCTAATTGTTATTTTATTATTAATTTTATTTTATATAAACAATTTCTTTTTTGTTTTAACTTTTTTATTTTAATCTCTACAAATGCTATAATACTTTTTTATTTAAATTTATTAATCAATTTCTTTGTATAATCAAAATATTTATATAATACCTATTAATCTATTTTTAAATTATAACCCTTCCATTTAACAAAATATTTAATAATATTTATTAAAATAATATATTTGTATATTAAACATTCTATTTCAAACTCCTTATAATCTTCCATAATTATTATATTTAATTGCTTTAATTTTAGCTTATAGTATAAATCTTTCTTTACAAATATAAATTTTAAATAAACTATTAATATTATTAAATAAATCTTTTAATACTTTGAAATATTAATTTTATATATCAATATACCTACATATTCGAAAATTAAAAAAAAATTTATATATTATTATATTAGTTTTCTATTATTAATTATTAAAATTAAATACTTTTTATATAATTGTAAATAAACTAAATCTTTTTTTTCAAAAAAAATAAACTTATATTTTTTATTATATTGCTATTTAGCTAATATTATTACAAATACTATATAATTTATAATATTTATTTACAATAAAGATATAAAAAAGTTTTATTAATAATATTAAACAACTATACTATATTATTCAATATAAAACTATAAACTACTTCGTTAAATGATTTACTAATTGTTTTTTAAAACAAATTATTTAAAGTAAATTATAATATTAATATAAAAATTATTCATTATCGTAAATTTATTATACTATTGAAATAATAGTATCATAATATTTTTGTAATTTGATTTATAATTTCTAACTATTTATTGGTTTATATATAATATATTATAAAATATAATAATAAAATATCTAATATTATAAAAATAGTTTTTTATAAATTTAATAAAAACTTAGAATTTTTATTATTAATAATAATCTTAAAGTATCCCTAATTTAGTTTATATACTTTTATTATTAATACTTATTTTTATTTGTTTATTATTTATATAGTTTTTCTAGCAATTAATATTATTTTTTTTATTAATTTGTATATTATTATTATAATTATATCATAATTATTTTTAATTATTAATAAAGTTAAAATAAAATCTATAATAATTGTATAAAATAAAACAAATAGTATTAAAATCGATTATAAAATATTATATAATTTATATCTTTTAATTTAATATATTTAATATTGCCTATAATAATAAAAATATTTTTTTATTAACTTTAATACTTTGCAAACACAAAAATTCTGTTTTAACAAATTTATAAATTTAGTATACTCAAAATAATTATTTTTATACAAAAAATCAAATATTTTTTTATATATTATATTTAATATATAAAGCTTTATCAAACCGCTATTATTGTTTACCCTATATAATAACCTTTTTTTGATTTAAAAAAATAATTTAACTACATTAATATTTAGCTTTTTATTTTCTTTAATTACTTTTATCATTTTAGCTTATACTAACTCGGTTTTGTAACTTTCTATTAAGTTTTTTTAAAACTTATTACTTATTTCTATTAAAATTACTGTATAATTAAATAACTATTAATTAATGTTTTGTATACCTAAAAAAAGCAAATTTAGTTTACCTAATTCTATATTTATTTTATCCTTATCCTTTTTATAGAATAATCTTAATAAAACGTTTAAAATAATATTATCTTTTTTTGTTTTATGTTTAATATTTAAATTAAATGTAAAAATAAATTTTATCACAAATATTAATTTAAAGTTTAACTTAATTATAAATATTATTATTGTAATATCTGATTTTTTTATAATAATAACAAATATACTATAATTTATATAAATAATAATAAAAAATACTATATTATATTAAATAATATAATTAATTTTTTTTAGCTTTTAAACAAAAGTTATTATTTCTAATTCTAATAATTAATATTTTGTTTTTATATTTCAAAACTATTATAATAAAAATAAAATTAATTAAATATTTATTCTACTAAAGTATTTCTTTAGAATAATATTTTTTTTAATATAATATAACATTAAGTTTACTTTTTATATTTTTGATATATTAAAGTTTATAAAAAACAATTTTTGTAGATTAGTATATACTAATATTTGTTTTTATTATAAAACTATTTTAACTTTATTAAAAACTATAATTTTTACTTTTAACAATGTTTTAAATGTTTTATAAATTATAAAATTATATTTTGTTTTTTTTTTATATAAAACGCTTTTAAACAATTGTATTTTCCTTTTTTATAATAATTCTACAATTTTTATATAGCTTTTTATAAATTATTAAAAGTGCTTAATTATACCTAAAAAACGTTCTAGATTTTATAGATTTTTTAGGAATATAATTTTTAATAATATTATTAAACAATTATTAATATTAAATAATCTATATATATTAACTTTTTATTTTAAAATAATTGTTGATAAATAATTTATAAAACATTTTGTATTTTAAATTGTAATATTATATTTTATAAATTTTAAAAAAAATTACTAAAAATAGTTTAAATACTTTTTTAAAATTTTGTTTACAATAATTATATTATTTATATATACTTTAACAAAATTTTTTAGATTTTCTAATATCATATCCATTTATTGTTAAATATATATCGATAAATTCCAGAATTTTATTAAAAAACAATTAAAAGTATATTATTTTATATAAAATATTATTATAAAATATTATTTAAACAATAAATATATTTATTATTAAAAAAAAAATATATATAATCAATTATTATAATATATTTACATTTTTAAATTATATATAAAATATTCTTTTATAATAGTATTGGGTATGTATTAATTATTATTTTGTTATTAAAATCCTGTATATTTATAATAATATAAACCTTTTTTTTTTCTTTTTAATAAAATTCTTTTAATAATAAATATTAAAATCAAAAAGTAGTTTTAAATTTAAAGAATTTTTTTAATAGAAAATTGACTTTTTTATAATTTTAATCTAAATCTTATTAAATATATTTAATAACATTTCAAAATAAAAATATATAAAATGTTTTTAATGTAATTGTAAATAAAAGTTATTCAAAATATACTAAGCAAAAGCTAAAGTTCTATTTGCAAATAGTTTAAAATACATTAAATAATAGTTTATTTTAAAAATTAAATATTAGTATAAAAGCTAAAATAAAAACTTGTATTATAATCAATAGTTAGTATACTAAATATTAAAGTATTAGAATATATATTTAAAAGATTTCATTAAATTTTATTAAAATATATATACTAAATATCAATTGATTCAATTTTTATAATAAAATAATGAAAGATTGATTTTATTATTTTTATTAAGAAGAGTAATATTGATTACGATATCCGGGTAAATTCTGGAGCGGCTGGTATAACATCGCAAGTACTGTACATCCCACCATCCAATTCCATCCCAACACCATACCTATATATTACCTAATCTCTACTTCGTAATAATAATATCATACAATCTACACTCTACACTCCACTCAACAATCCATCCACTCAACAACCCTCCGATCCGATCGCCTAGAAAAGCTTATACCGGGTATCTCAAACCTCATCCCCAAACCCAAACACGCTAAAAACCCCCCCTCCCCCCCTCCTTCTCACTATAACACTCAAGATCAAAAATCCAATAAGAAAAATATTATATTCGATCTACTATGTATCGTAAGGCTTAGGTATGAGCAGGTAAGTAAGTAAGTAAGCAAATAGCTACTCCAATGCCATGCATGCATGCAAGCAAGTAAACTAACCCCTTTCCCCCCCAAAAATGCCCAAAAAAAACCTCCACCCCACCCCACCATACCCCTCAATATACAAAGTCCAGTCCACCTCNCCAAAAACCAACCATCCCCCAAAAACCTACAACCACATCATCCCCACCACCACCACCACCCCCACAAAAACACTCCCCCTCAACCCTCTATCCCTCATCCCCCCCAATCCCAAACTATCCGCACCACTCTTGCTCGAACCCGAATCCGAACCCGACGACCCATCACCTTGAGAAAATCCACCACTACCAGTCGAAGAACTACTACTAGCCGATGCCGTCGATGATCCTGAGCTAGAATCACTACTACTACTACTACTACTTCCATCACCATCTGAATGACTATCACCCACACCGCCCCCATTAGAACCAGTGAGACCAGGAACGGTTGCGACTGTAGAAGAAGGGGTGGATCCAGAAGCTGATGCTGATGATGATCCTGCGGTAAGATCTGTACCAGTACCCAAGAGAGATGAGAGAATCGTTGCATTATTTGAATCAATGACGGTATTATTGGTTCCCAAAACACTATTGTAATAGTATGATTTTCCCGAGTTGGTTCCAGGAGCCGTCTTGGCATTATAGCATGAAATGTCGACTGATTCGAAAGAAGCATAATAGTAACCGTTGTTTTTGATATCTTCGGAATCCCAATCAATTACACCACCTGCCCAAGAAATCGTCCCTTCACCATTTGTGGCCAGACCACCAGGCCAGAGAGAAAGTTGAACTCTTGCAGGTGTTTGTGGGAAATTCCATTGGTTGGCCGTGGCATTCCATGTATCTGCTCGCTTCTTTGTACGTCCAACTTGTCCATCTATAAGCCAAGTAATTTGATCTGGGGTCCAATCGATTTCGTATGTATGGTAATTATCAAAGGTATCAGAGAGTGTGATATCTTGTTCATTATCATCTAACATCGATTAGTATGACTGTTTGATGCCCAAGAATATATACTCACAATTCGTGATACCCTGAAAGTAATAATTAGATTGAGCCGTCTCCAATTTCGAACCAACAAATTCGAAATCAATTTCATCCTTAACATCCGAGAAGAGAATAAAAGCCGTTACCACACCCTGACCTCTACTAGTCTTGAATTTTGCCTTGACATTTCCATACCACATATAAATCGAAGAAGCCATAACCGTTCCTACCGAATCCCTCGGCATGGTCAACAACACATTATCATTATAGATGACTGGATCTCCACTATAAACCCAATTCGTCTTTGATGCATCACCCAAATATTTCGTGTTTGAAGTTATACCATCCATATTCTTAAAGGTATATGAAGCGCTTTCGCAGACGGGTTCGGGGACGCAGGAATCGAGGGAAAATGACATTCGTGGATCACATCCTCCTAAACAATAGGCACCCGTACCACATTCATTATATTCTATACTCGTCAGTCTATCCCCTCGCACATTACATCCAGAGAAATATTACTCACGAGAGCAACATGGTGCTTCTTCAGGACAATGACTATCAAGACTACAACTAGCAGCAAATGCCACGGAGGCTGAGGCCAAGAATGACAACCATGTGGATGTTCCAACCATTTTTGTATGTATATCGAGGAGGTATTTAGGAAAATTAAAGCACCAAAGATTGATATCGAAACGATTGGCGATATCGAGGGATTTTAAAGGTGGTACGATGGATGGAAAGTAGATGTTTTAGGTACACAATGAACGTGTAGGAATAACGGATAATTGTAGATGTGACCTCGGTATTGAGCGAATAGGTATGTGATGTCGATGTGAAGGAAGATTTAATTCTCGAGTTTTGGAGGTAAGTTGTGATTTCCCGCGAAATTCGAAGATCCCTATTTCTTTCCCTGTCGTGATATTTGGTCTATCGATAGGTACAGTATGATGCGCGTTTACTGATCCTTCAAACAACCCTTCATACAGTTCCTTCCCTGAAAACCCCAAGATTGAAGGAAAAAGATTATTAAGGTGATTGCCCACTTGACAATATGATGTAAATGTAAAGGGTATTAGGTATGAGAGAAGAAATGAATCCCAAAGCGAATGAAGTTGACAGAAGAGAATTCAACGACGGATAACGAATGATGTCGTGAATGAACTGATGGATGTCAATGACAATGTCGATGGATGTTGGAGAAAGAAGTGGGATAGAGAGAGGGAGGGAGGGAGGGAGGGAGGGAGTTAAGGGAGAGATGACCAGATATAGAAAATCATGGGGTAAGAAGACCTTAGTAGTACACTTAAAGCGGCTGTAACGGATTTATCTTCAATCTAATAAGGCTACCTAGCTATATTCGGATTTTGTGAATATGGATAGGTAATATCATTATTTACCTACGTATTTAATCATCTTAGTTTTCTCAGTTTCTCAGTTTCTCACTTTTCACTTCCTTCAAGACTCACTTCACTTCACTTCACTTCACTAATACATCAAATAAAATCGCCACCAAAAAAAATCCTCAATCTGAACCTCTTCAACCAAAGCATCTAATAATAATTCCATAAGGTTAACCATTTTAACCATTTTAACCATTTTAACTCTCCGATTAAGTTTTCTTTAGAATGTTTCTAAATCCGTCCATTGCACTAAACTCGATCCCGTATCATCCGTTCCGTTGAAGAGTGGGATCAATCATGATTCAGGATTCATGATTCATGTGAGTGGTAAAATGTGGGGATGTTAAAGTCTTAAAAGGGTCATTATTTAGATATTATCCAATCAAGTATTATGAAAATGTGGGGAGTCTCGTAAAGATACCTAGGTAGGTACGGAGTCTGGAGTAGTATGTGTAACGTGTTGGACTGAAGGAGGCGAAGAATTGAGATGGATGAATACGAATTGAATTGAATTGGTCGTACTTCGTACCTAGTACTGTGTATGTAGTAGGTATGTACAAGTGAAGATTACAAATTACAAATCATCACACATCACACAAAATAGAACTCCAGCTCCGTCTGACTCTCACAAGATCGATGCGCTCTACAAGTTACCTGAGTATGTATGACGTGGTTTAAACTTTTCAATCCGAAAAGGGTATAAATCGTACGATGAATTATTCATCTCATTCGCCCAATTGAGCATGGATGCAACTCCGGCTTATTTTCCCGCGGTCCACTCAAATTCCGGGGAAAAACTTTCTTCCATTTAGCGCGTGAACCCTTGGAAAATCCCCATGGGGGATACTTTAGAAGAAGAAAAAAAAAAGTATAAAAGTATAAAGTAGATATGAAAGTTAAAAGAAAAAGATAAGATACTTTGGGTTAAGGTTAAAGTTGAGGTTAAGGTTAATGAGGATTGATCCAATACTAGTTAGTATACGAGTACTAAAAGTAATTTCAACCAAAGTACAAGTCGGTATACAAATACAACATCACATCACATCACATCACATCTCACAAGAATATCCATCCCCTGCCAAGTCTTCTTTCATTACATCTTCACTTGAATGTAAGATCTTACCATATATCCTCGAGTACACTATACAACACAAGCACAAGATCAATAATACATCACCACTCACAACATCTCACAACATCTCACCACGCTTCAAGATTCCACCATCCCATCAAATATACATACCTTATATAACCAGCCGCGCGTCTGAAGATAAAAAAACCCACCTTTACTTCCTGGTAGCATTGTAGCATTCCATCAAATATAAGCCTTCACATAATCACATCTCCAATACCATTCATTCCACCTTCCCCCAACCCAATGAAAGACAGTTACAAAGTAATTAATTACTTCATAGACTATAAAGATGAAATCGCGGGTTATAATACTCTGCAATGATATCCATCACAATGACACAAAAGAAAAGATAGTAGTCCAGTATTATTTTCCTAGTTTGGATGTTCGTAATAAAGTAAGAGTTTAATAATAATGATAATAAGAATCCATACTCCCTCGACTTCTTCAAATCAATGGATAGCTAAGAACGAATAGGACGATGGATACACACAAAAAATAACTAACCTTGGGTGTGGTATTCGAACATCTCTCCTTATTATTATCTTATTAATTACAAAAAGATCCATCCATGTACTAAACAATCCTTTCCTTGCCCTTATAGAAATCCCCCAGCCTCGATTTTTGCTAAATTTAACCAGCAAATGGATCAGAGTCTTGAAAGCATGATGGATGGATGCATCTTCCTCTCTCCAGATTCCTAATTCCTTATCTACAGGAGAATCTACAAAAACAATCATGCCCCCTAATAAATCTCTTCACTCAGCTTCGGCTAAAAGAAAAAAAAAAGAGGAAATACTAAGAAAAAAACAAAGGGAAAGAAAAGAAAGACTTTAGTCTTATATATATAGAGATGAATATTAGAAATGCTTATTAACTATTTATAATATTATTCTTTTTTATTATTAATATATATAATTAAACCATTCTTTTAAGCTTAAGATTAAAAGGTAAAAAAAATATATATTATATTATTTCGCTTAATGTTTAAGATAATTAATAAAGAAGTTGTATAGAAAAAAGAATTATAATTTGAAATAAAAATATACTAAATATATAATAAATATAATAATAGGAGTATAATAGTAAGAAAAAGAAGTCTTGCAAACGAATATTGTATTTAAAAGTATAATTCTATTAAAGAGAAATAAGTTTTAAAAAGTTATATTATATTGTTATTTAAATGTATAAATTCTTATTAAAAGAAAACTAAAAATCCAAATGTAATTATAAACGAAGAGGGTTAAGAGGGGTTTGTTTTTTTTGTTTTTTTTTTTTGTTTTTTAACTGCTCTATTAAGTTGTAATTAAGAGAGGGGAAGAGGAAGAGGAATAAATAAAATAAAATATTTCTTTATAATAAGTATTATATATAACTTCCGCTTCAACGTTTATATGTAATGTAATATGATGTAATGAAGCATGCAGGTGGGATGAAATATCCTTACCTAGTAGGTATTTACAAGCGGTTAATAAGCAGTTAGAATTAATTGAGGACTGTAGGTAAGGCTGGAATGATGAAGACGTACTAGGTAGTTAGTTGTAATATTAGCAGAACGGAGGATTTTTAATAGAATGGGGTATAGGAAAAAAGTAGAGGGAGGGAGGGAGGAAGAGGGATAGGAAGAGGAATGGAAAGAGAGAAGAGAGTAGAGAGAAGAGAGAAGAAAGAACGAGATAAGAAGATTCAAGAGAGGTTCTAAAGAATGAGCAGAAGAGGAAACCTTGGAAGGGAAAGACTAAATAAATTATAACAGTGTAATACTAGAAGGAAGTATTTCTAAAATTTCACACGTATACAAATGAGATATTCAATCTTTTCCGTATATAGAGAGTACATATAAGTAAATTTTACATCAATTTTACATCAATTTTATTCATATCCATATATATAACTCTAAGTGGTGAGATTTAAATACTAAATACTAATATACTAATATACTAAATATTAAATACTAAATACTAAATACTAACATACATACATACATACATACATACATACATACCGCGCCCTCGAAAATCTAAAGAAAAGCTTTTAATAAATACGTAGTCTATATAACCTATAATCTATTAAATAATATAAGGAACCGAGAAATTAGAAAGGGGGGGGGGATTATAAGTTATTAATTATAAATTAGTTGTATACTTATATCAGGGGTCCGGTAAGCGGATTTGTGGGTTAGCGGGCTGAGAGATTTTAGATTTTAGATTTATGAATAGATAGATATAGATAGATAGATATAAATTACATAACCAACCTCATTCAACTCCAATCCGCAATCCGCAATCCCACCATCCCACCATCCCACCATCCCCATCCCCCCTCCAAAATCCCAAGCCCAAGCCCAACTCCCAAGCCTATACATATAAAACCAAAC
>NGKI01000005.1:249402-302542 GCA_002162615.1 Myriosclerotinia duriaeana
GGGGGATTAGGGGGGATGGTTGAGAAGGGAGATGAGGGAAAGGAGTGAAGGAGAGGGATGAGAGGGGGATGAGAGAGTGGATGACAATTAAAAGTATCATTTACCTTATACCAATGCTTCTTAACACTCCCTTCAGTTCTCGCCGGAAAAGTCTGCCAATAAAAATCTCAACTTAGTTTTCCTCTCGAGCCTTGGTGCGACGTGAAATAAAACATCTTGCTTGCATCACCCCAACAAAAACAATCGTCATATCTCACCTTTGCAATATCCGCCCAACTATTCCCGGCATCCCTCATATTCTTCAGCCTCTGTTCCTCAGCCGGCGTCCACGGAGTATTCGTCCGGCTCTTTTTCGCCGGAGGTGCCATGGATGAAGACATGGTAGGATCATCTGTACCCATGGAGGAAGGACCCGCCATGGATGAAGCCGCCTGCATATTGAAGGAGGAAGTATTCGACGCCGTTGCGGGGCCCGGCGCGCGTCTCTTATTTCGGGCGCTGGCGGGTGAGGGGATTTCCGACTTGAGAGGCGTGTCGGAGGATGAGGGATGGTTATGCGAGAGGGAGAAGCTAGCGGCGGGATCGATTTCTTGACGGTCTACGCGCTTCGACATTTGGTTTCTGGGAGGGGGGGAGAGAGGGTGTGGGGGGAAGGTAAAGAAGGCGGAGAAGTCTTCGAGGTCGGCAACGGGGAGGGTCGAGAAGGGTTTGGATGGGGGTTGCGCGAGAGAGGTGCCTGTGTCGGGGTTGGAGGGGCCGGGTGTGTGGATGGAGGAGTTCATAAAGTCTCCTCGGTGAGGCTGGGGGTGGGTATAGGTACGGTGGGACTGGCGTTCTCATGTACTTGGGAACGGTGGAGTGTAGTCAACAGCAACAGGGCTGACATGCCTTTCTCTGCATCGCTTGCCGAAGAGCGTTGGGAGCGCTTGGCACCACTTCGGATCCTAGGACTACCGGTACGGCGTCTGGGGAAGTGGAGAAGTTGGTTGGATAGAATCGATGGTCCATTCATCTATGGTTTATGTGACGACCTCGAATTGTAGGTTGAATGTTGATGGGAATTCGTGGGTTTTAGGTATGATGTGATGATTAGACGAAAGAAGAGGGCGGCCACTGCTAGAGCATTATGTATCCTGGGTACATGGCCTGGAACATGTGAACAAGGTATAGAATCCGGAAGAAACAACTCATAAACATGCCTGTCTACGATCGGACCCACGGTACATATACGATATCAACGGTATTTGTGAAGATATTAAGCGGCTAAGAATCCAGTTATAAGTCTATCGCACACACTACAAAAATCAGAGATGCATCTCCATAATTTCAAGTATTGGCCATGTATAAGATATGTTTGTTAGCCCAACGTACATCCCAATTTCCCATTTGCCATTTCCCATTTCTCATTTCCAGCGCGGCTTGCGAGGACGGAAAGTAAAGGGCTTTGATTGACCAGCTGGAAGAACAATAGCAGGCTGATGATTGGCGTGGATGAGAAGAGTAAGAAATGAGCATACATGAATGGATACAACCCATGTAACTTCCCAGTGGAAAGATCGCCAGATCCACGTCTGCGTTTATTGTAAACTTTTGTGTTACCAGTAAAAACCAAGGTCTCAAGAAGTCAACCCTAGGTATAATGGATGAGAAAAGTCCTTCTGCCCCAAAATCCTTTCGTCTTGCTATCACATTGCCGTTACACCAGGCAGGGGATGAACGTGTTGTGAAGGTGGATGCAATAAATTGCATTTCAATTTTTTCCTTGCCCCCGAGAGAAGTAGGTCATCGTGATACAGAAGTTCTGCCGGCTTTTACTTGGTTGCTTTGACTCCAGCTCGGCCGTGCAGTAGTAAGATGCATGTAGTGGTGGGAGCATGAATTTCTTGATTGGAGGCTGATAAATGTTGATGGTCTGAGCCGAGTTCTGAGTGGTTGAAGAGCAGTACCGTCGTTTAAATAGAACCGAAACTTGCGGGGTATGCAACATTAAGTCCAGTATCCTATACATCTCGCAACCTATCCAAGTTGAAAATCGTATTAACAAATGAAATTATCATCAAGGAGCTTATCATTTATTCATCCCTCCCGCCATATGCCATGGATTCTTTTGTACGCACTTCTGTAGAAGTACTAATCAATATTGTCCTCGATATGAAGAATTATCTTGGAATAGATCCCAGACCAGCGGGAAAATCCCAGTAATCATTCCCCTCGTATCAAAACCTTGAAATGAAAGCGGTGTATGGAGGATTCATATTCTAGATGAGGCTATTGTACTTCCTCCTTTTCTCATCAAGATCTTGGCTTGACTTGTTGTCATAATTAAGTCAATATGAATTGGGTTGTCACCGTTCGTGACACCCCCCTATTTAATTTTTGTTCCCCTCTAGGTTGGCTTCCGTCCCCTTATTAACTGACGAATCCAGATGCAGGCCTATATGTGTACGAGGTCCTGTTGGCAGTGTTTGGTTAATCTGACAGCATGGTGGGTGCATCTTCAATCCTTTGACATGAATTACCTATATTCTCCGAAGTACAGTACAAGTAATAACCTTTGGGTAACCTCGATAATGCAGTAAAGGAATGAGGCCAAGGTATACGACGTGAAGAGTTCATTGTGAATGGTAGAAATGTTTGCTATCAACTGCAAGGCGTTCCCGATGGTTCGAAAATGGCGTTGCTACGCCGCAGCCCGCATCAGGCATTCGCCGATATAGTATTCAAATGAAAAATGAATAGAAAAGCGGTAAAACTCCGTATGGACTCGATAACACATCCGTGCCGGTTATTGAATAACAGACGGGATCCTCGGGTTGTGATTGGAAAAGATTGGTTGGGATTTCATGAACCCAAGAACACGTATGGACCGGTATGGTGGACCCGACCGTTTGGATTGTTTTTTTCAATGTTATTTGAAGCTCCATGTAAAAAAAAAGAATAGCTGTCCAAGCAAACAAAGGATTTTAGCTTCAAAGGTCTGTTTCAAGAAAGGGGATCCAGAACGGACAAATGTTACTTATCGAGAAGTTCTTGCGCGTGCGTTAAGACAACTTTTTTCGTTTATTTTGTTTGATGTTCCCATGTAACAAGCCCATTAGGTTCCTCCGAAGTTTTGAAATGGTGAATTTGGTTTGTTTCTCCATAAAACAAGGGGACTCGTGACTGTTCCTGCCTTAACGGCTATATTATATCAGTTAAGAGACTATACCTCGTGAACAATGAACAATGTGGTGAGACTATCATATGAATACCTCCGGATACATGCATGATCTTGGCTAACCAAAGGAACGGTGGATGTATCCTGGCGTAGATGCACCTCGCCATACTTGTCAAACTATAGGATAATACTCGGAGTAAATGTATGCCGTTCACCTGCATCCGATCATCTGCAGTAACCTTGGAACTGGACTTGAATGATGTCCGAGAAAGAAAATAAAAATTGGTATTGTCACGTGAGATACACGTGATAATAGTGATATTGTGTTGGATGCAATACCTACACAAACTTTCCAGGTCGTAAACCTTGTACAAGATCTTACATGATAAATGTGTAGATGGTTTTGATTGACATTTTGATACCTTTAATTCCTGTATTTGAGGCTTGGTAGATGATCCTTCAATTCGGATGGTTAAGATCCGACAATTGGGGGCGATGAAGGGGGTAGGTAGATAGAACAAGTTTCTAAAACTTCCATGATGGAAATTTGCGGAGAAAGAATGATGGCAGGATTTGAAGAAATCAAAACACAACATGTCTTCAAATAAAGCTTAACCAACAAACCATAGCAGCTTTAAGGTTGTAACCGCAATACAACAGCGCAGCAAGCGCATAAATGAGCTAAATGTTTATCCTCCGACAGTGATTCTAATAATGCATTCTAATTTCTTACTGGTGATGAGTTTTACTTACCAAGATACCTGTTGGAACTTGGTAACTCCTCATCTCCATTCTCTTTCTCATTATTATTGACATTCGCCAAGTTATCCTTTTATGCGATGACCTTGAGACATACCGAGTGAGAGAATTCCATCGACTTTGTTTGAGGCCACGCCACTATATTCATCCAATAACTTGTAACTTGTAACTTGCTGAGATGTCTCTATGTAAGCGATTACCCGGCTAAACATAGGAAGGGGGAATTGTAACGTCCTCTTAGTAAAAGTCGGTAGTTACCAGATAGTTACAGTACTAGATAGTTTTAGGATGGTAGGATTATTTTGAAAATAATGGCTGGAGATGGCGAAATGTTGACTCTGAAGGGTGCTTGGATGAGTTGAGTGAGTGAGTGACAAGGTTTGTTAACGACAACACAACCAACCCCCTTCATGAGGTCGACCTCAGCTCAGACCTTCCCCCTTCATCTGATTAAAAGTTCCCAATTAGTTCATTCATCTACGTTTTTAAAATTCCATCATACCATTTGAGTTCAAACTTCCCGGCCCTTGATTACCGATTAATATCCTTTTAAGCTTAAGCATTTCTATTACCATCATCAACATGGATTTTACCCTACTCTTTCTTTCCTTGTAGGGCTGTTGTGGCTGTCAGAATGAAAGCCCTTGGAGACTTGGTAACCACAAATGGGACGACCACTCACCAAAAGATCGGACGTTCATCCTTCCGAATACTTACCAATCTCTTTTTAAACACTTCTGTTGCTTCATTCTGCAGTATTGAGTTGTCTTACATGATTCGAGACGAACGATGATAAAGATTTTCGAAATATTGCTTGAATTTCACTCTATCGTTGGTCTGGAGTAGCTTCAATATTTCAAATTCCCTCGGAATAACTTATGCAAGATTACTTTATTGATTTCAGACTTCGATAGTACTGATTATTCACCTGTATTAGTCTACTAGGTATCCAATACCGAAGGACTTTCCAACTAAGTGTTTTTTACTCATTGCCAAATCTAGAACCACCAAACTTTAAGATAGAGAGAGAGAGAGAGAGATTGTTTGTAGTAATTCCTGCGAGTACCATACAGTAGCTTTGCGTCAACACAACGTTTCCAAGTAACATACCCATCGCCTAAGTATAGAAACGGTGTTGTGACTGTGCGGTGCGACAATGAATACAACGACGCTATTCTATTTTCAATATGTTTATCCTATTCTTAACCTGTCATTTGTTCATTAGCAACTTTTAGTTTTCCTTCAAATCAAAGACACAAGGCAAAATCGGTCGTACTCATAAGCCACTCCAAACGGTTTGAATGGTCCAAACACACGAACATTCAAGCATGAACAAAGTGGCGCGCGGTGATTGTTCCAACTTTGGTCTTATTTACGTCCCATCTTCACGATCATTCATGCATTCCAAGCATTCCAAGCTTTTTACTAGGAAGGATGAGTGAGATAAGATTTTTTAAACCCTTGAACTCGGTGGCTCGAGTGTTAATGAGGGTCACTTAATCCTAGCACGAAACTCTTCGAAACTCGCTTCCCCTTCGACCCCTCCCAGATGTTGTAACATTGCAAAAATCGTCCATTTCAATATTTGGTACTTGTTCGGTCAAGTTAAATGTGGTCAAGTTAAATGTGACCTTTTACTTACATTGGGTATTGTCAGTTATATTTCTATGGAAAGGGGAAGACGCCTTGTTGCGAAGTCGCATGCATAGATAGTATGAAGAGTTCAATCATCCATGGGACAGCGTTTGTGACGATTTAAACATCCAAGGGACACGTTGGCAATTTCTCTGTGATGTATTGGGGCAAGTTGTGAAAGCTATCGTGGTTATCATACTTGAGACCCCGCCTCAAACTTCAAACAGAGATTTTACACATCAACCCCCGTACCTAAGAAACACAATCATGATGCAGAAACGGGATGAAAACTCATCGAGATATGCAACTCTACCCATGTATAATCAGAAACTCTGATGAACATTGATTTCACTTGATTCCCTGCAAGAAAGTCTTGAACTCGAGAGACCCTCAAACTTGGCCTTATGGATATTCCAAGTCGATTCTTCATATAATATCCGTCGTTCTCCTCAAATTTTCTTTTTCTTTCCTTACACTTGACGTGACTACTTATCTCGCAGCTAATACTTACTTTCATTTCTTTACCAACTGGTTTGGCTGCCTTACATTCTTTATTGTAGTTGTATCTTGTTCTATTTTGCTTCCGAGCTTTACGATACAAGACTTTTTATTATCTGCACTTTTTGATAAAGATTATATTCTACAAAATTTTACAACATCTTCTATTCTTTGATTGCCGGTTCAACCATCTTTTACACATTATAATTTGAGCTTTCCAGCACAATCTTTTCAATTTCAACACCAATTAACGACGATCATGTCTTCCAATCAAATGAATACTCAAGTGGCATCATCCACATACGTTCCAGTCGACGTAGCCCAAAGACACGAATATGGCATTCAAAAGCATCGTAAAGCGTCTTCTACTGGTGGTGGTAGAGCATGGAGTGAGGATGAGGTATGAATGAAACAATAACATGCCAGAAGGAAACGTACTAATCTATTCCTCCAGGAAGTTTATCTCCTTCAAACCCGTCTCCAAAAAATGCCTTACAAGCATATTGCTGCTCACTTAAAAAAGACGGAATTGGCTTGCCGTCTCCACTATCATCAATTGTCCCACGGAAGCAATCGCCGGAAGCGTGCCAATTCGATGACATCTTCCAATAGTTCCCCATCAGAACCCCTAGTCCTCCCTCTTCGTATGCCATCTCCAATTAATGAGGCTGCTTCTCACCCAACAACACCACCTACCTACAATTACTCGCCTCAATCACCTCGCCACGTCCAACTCCCATCCGCATCTTCTCTTCTGTCTCGCTCAGTCTCGAATAGCCCTTCCCGAACTCTTAACCACCCAATTGCTATTCTCCCCAAGCCATCTCCTTCTCGACATACTATCGCCCATTCCAATCAAAGCCTCCGTCTCGATTGTAACATGACCTCCACCGCCACCGTCTCAACAATCGACAAAGAACGTCTCCGTCGCGTTTACGAAACTCACCGTAACTCCTTCTGGAACGTCATCGCTTCCGAATACGGCAATGGTGTTTCCCCTCTTCTTCTCGAGGAAACCTGGAAACAAGGGATCGCATCCAATGGCCCGCCTACTCCTTGTGTATCCCCAGATACCCATTTGCCAAACCTCAATCGAGCCTATCACTATAACAGCCAAGCTCCTCAACGATTGCCAACCCCGGTTCAAGAAGCTAAGAATAACGCGACTAGTATCTCGGCTCTTTTGGGTATTGATGCGAGTCCCCGAAGCCCCAAGGAGAGAGAAATGATCAAGAGGTTGGAGGAAAGTAGGGAGATATCGAAGGCTTGAAGCTGGAAGCTGGAATAATATTTTTTTTTTCTTCTTCTTTTGAGTAACTTTGATATGAAGGGTTTCATTAGTCCGGTGGTGGGTGCATGGGAAATGGTAATCTTATCGGTACGATATGAATTGGGGGGATGCATGGATGGATGGATGGATGGATGGATAGGAAGGGGATCATGATGGAGTTTATGTTCAATAGTTTAGTTGGCGCTGGAGATGCATTGTAGATGTCTGTGAATATGGGGGATTTACAATGATGCATCTCGGCGTTATGGAATGGAGACGGAACAGGCATTGAAATCTATCTATCACTATTTCTATCAATCCTTTTCAATAGAGGTGGTTGCCTATACAGTAGCCATCTTTGATTGAAGAGAACTTCAATTCTATCTAGAGTCTCATCTATCTATACATAATCTATCTCAATCATTCCGCTATCAACATTCCATTCCTTCATAAACCCCACAATCATGAACCTCCAAGATAAAACATCTCGATAGTTTCATCTCTCCGCCTAAAACAAACTCACAATTCATAACCCAACTTGCATTGCATCCCTCCGACTGCACACGTACCTGTATCCACAAGCACAAAATGCATATGCATGAATCGAAGATGAGATGAAACGTTAACGCTCCAAGGTTATTCGGGAGATATATCTTAATGGTGTGTGTACACATGTATATGTATACGTATACTGAAAAGCATTGCTGTTCCTGTAGTATAATAAAGTTACCTTTATAAACAATAATTCCCTGGGATTGATATTATTGATACAAAAATTGATTAATGTGTAGATGAATTAACCTTTATGATATTCATGAGATTCATGATGTCCATTCAAAGTTATCAGCGTGAAAAGTCTTGTTTAGTGGATCAGTTCTAGAGTGTCTGGGGTGGTTGGTTATAAATAAAGCCTACCTCGGAGATAAGCATTTTTCTTATGTAGGGAAATGGCGTTGGTATCGGCGATAATAATAAAGTATCGATGAAACGCCAACCAACGCGTTGATGATTTTAAGATTACATTCCGTAAAAATATGATTATTACCACGCTCGATTTTTATATTATTAAGAGAAAATATCAACGTTTGAATTGCGGATTGGGGGTTTAGGACCAGTACGAGGGGATAAATTGTTCAATATTATGATGAAGATGGGATGAAACTGATGATATGGAAGTACTAGACTACTAGTAGCGTTAACACAACGAACGTATCTAAAAGTTACAAACGCGAAGATGTTGGCTTCCTCAGCTGTTTACTAAACACGCGTCAATAAGTGGGATTCATTGAGGCTCTCAATTAAGTAACTGAGAGTCCCTTGGATAGAGAAGATTTTCCCGAAGACCGAGTATAGATCATTCCTGCTTGGTTGTTGGAACGAAATGAGCGTTTTTATTGACGTTTCATTTCACCATCCATCGGATTTCTAACGAGGTTTCCATCGTCGGACATGCTGTGTCTGATCAACCACGATTTTATCCCTCCTTTCGACATCTTTTCACCATGCACCACGTACATACACGTCAAAGTATTCGGCGAATATCATTTCAAAGTGTGAGAATTCGAGTGAAGTTGCCTGGGGTAAGGAGATGGAACTGTTGGTGTTGGATTATTAAACGTACCGTTTCTCGTGGATCACTGGGAGGATATATGGATATTGGAGAGAGAAATGGGAATGTTTTGATATTTATGCTGATCTCTGGTTCAAGGAAATTTGGCACCACTTGCTTAGTTTTGAGGAGGAGGGATGGAAATTTGTTCTGTATCATAGTTGATCTAGGGACTCTCTCATAACTACTCGATTGCTCTTGATTCTCAAGCTTTCTTGTGGTGAACTCCGATTAGGAGATTTTCTTTACTCCTTGCATGAATTTCTTAGCAGACACAATCCTCACCAATTTAATTCTCCGACTTTCATCCATCCAATGAAGTACATTTGTCTATGAAATTTTCCGATAGTCTTCTCATACACTTTCATATCATATAGTCAGCCTAGATGGGAGGATTTTTCCAGTCGAAATCATTATTGATGATGCTATATCAACCATCTCAACACCTTTACGGAATAGCTTTCAAATAAATGTCGCATTCCTATTACACCCGGAAAACCATGCTCGATCAATAACGATGGTCAAAGGGGATTGTACTTTGATGTTCTACCGCTCGAGATGAGTTTCCACATTTGGTGAATCGGTATATTTACAAACGCCAAGAAAATCTCTCTTGACACCAAATGCTCGAGGGAGATCAAAGTTAAAAGAATCTGATGGTGAGGGTGGGCCATTTTGATTCATATTCAAGTACCGCTTTATTAGTATCACCAGCTGAATTTTCAAGATTTCCTCCTCGCACTCCATTGTTCGGTACCAGTTCCGGAACACCAAAGTTGCCAAATTTGGCACACTCTTTACCATTAATATCATAGTTGGAAAAAGTTCTAGAATAGGAGGTTATTGAACATCAAGTTCCATTCTACAATTAGTAGGAAGTATAGGAGTAATCCTCACATCATGGGTCATAGGAATCCTCATTTCATTTCGTGGTCATGACATCTACACATACTTAGGAATAGCATTTACCTCGATCAGGAGGTGAACGAATATATTTCGGGAGGATATTCAGAAAACCATAAATGTGTTTGAGAATTGGGAGTATGGAGGTGCTGTAGGGGAAGGGGAGGGCAGTGTGTTGGAGGGGTTGAAAGGGGGTTTGGGGAAGGTCATCGATGGGGTATGAGGGCGTTGGGTTTGGGGAAGGAGGGTGGGCATGGGACGGGCTCGGGCTCGGCATGTGCGTGTAATTGCTCTTGTGCGAAGAAGAGGAATGTGGTTGAAGTTGACGAGAAGGTGGATAATTGAACTATGGATTACTAGGATTAGTAATTCGGGATTTGATAAGGGGTATAATATTTAAAGAATGGAGCGATGATAAATACACGCATAGCACCGGCGTTTCATCTGTCCTGGATTCCATGGCATGGCATGGCATGGCATTGGAAAGATACTAAATATACAATCACAACCTTAAGGATCGAAATATATCTCACAAACTCCAAGTTCGAGATAAACTTTTAATAAAGAGATTTTCCTAGTGTAATTCACTCTCCTCATTTTCTTCTGGAGAAAATGTATATAAACGAAACCTATCTCTCCATACCTTCATAGAACCAAAACGCCATTATGTGTTGGATAAATACATTACAGGAAGTTTGTCGGCTGTTACTCTTTGATGTTTAAAGTAGATCTTTTGGCTATTGTTGATTTTCTATTTCCAGGTGTGGTTTCGATGTAGGTAGTTCCTTGCGTTTGGAAAATCTTCGCTCGTTTTTCGTCAGCATCGTTGCTGTTATCATTCATGTTTTTTTTTTATCTGTCGGATCATATACACTATCCATTTCCTTGATTATTGTCACAATAGGTGGGATGAGATATACATTCCACATTTCCTTTGAAATTCAAAGTTCAAACCTTGTCATCTCTTCACTCTTCAAACTTGGGGCATCAATAGTAAGAAGTATTTCTCGGTAGATAGCCAGACGGTAATATCGCAGTCGCAGGCGCCGGCACCTCTTGATCCTGTGTATAGATCCTGTATATGCGTTATTCCAGATAGGTAGGGGATATGAGGGTTTACATAGTGTTTGATGCGGGAATGAGTGTGAGAAGAGAAAGAGAGAGGGGTGGTGACCCTGGTGAATGAACTCGGGAATGAAATATCCCGTACTCTGCACTTCTACTGTAACTTCACCGGTTAAAACTCCTAGCACGATATTTTGGAGACTGGGGTATATAATCTTCTGCCGTAGCGGTTGAAGAAAAATAGATATGATTGAAAAAAGTTTGGTATGAGGATTTCATGGTGGTTGGTGTTTGCTTTTGCGTTTGCTTTCTATCCTAGGGGATGGTTGTATTTTACTTTTTTAATCGGGATTGTATCGAGGGGTGTGGGAGGGGTTTTGTTTTGGGGGATTGTGGTTGTTGATTTATATATATTATTCATCAACTATCTATGTGACATAGTTGTCATTGTTTTGATAGGGGACGAGATACATTCCGGAGTGGCAGCGATAATGGATTGATAATTGAGATTGAATATTAGATTTCCTAAATATTCATACACACCCAACGTCGTATCGGTGATACTTCTCAGCTGGATCAGAAAGTTCAATGGATTAGAAGTCCACTTGATCGTAGCTCTCTCTTGGTTCTCCATCTCAAGTATCTCTGGTTGTTTATATACACATGAACTGCCATAATTAGTGGGTGACGAATATGGAAATATTTATTCATTCACCTCAGGACCATTCAAACCCCCCTCAATTTCTCATCATACAGTCCCACCTCCGCTTTTCTCTCCGAGTAGAACTGTTTTTTATATTTAATTCCAATTCACTCATTACTCACACTTAAGTTTGTCCGTTACACTATACTTAGGGGTCAGGAGAGAGATATGGTAAACAACTAACAGACTCCCGGCTCATCACTCTAGATTCACCAATTTATTTCAATGCCACCCCATGCCTCACCTCATATTAACTTTTTACCTTTTATTCACCACCGAATCCCCATCATATGCCTATCGAATCTCCACCACCTACCCATCCACAACTACCCACAGCCCCATTCACTACACTCCCAGGAACTCCTTTGCCATCCATCTATAAAAGCCCTTCTCTCCCCTCTCCTCCCCCATTAAAAATCATCAAGCACAAGGACACCAAGTTGCTAGGATGGTCACATGACCACTACCTAACGCACTAAGGATGTACGCTAGTCAAGCATTATAAATACCTAGGTAGTCCTTAGCTTTCTGTAATCATTATTCTCTTTTACTACTACAATTAGAGTCAGTTGTTCTCTACTATAACAATGTGGTGATAGGTGTATGGTGGTATCGAGTACCTATTATCTATTGCCCAACTTCGAATTCAAAATCCATCTGCAGCTATATCATAGTATTCCAAGTAAAGAACGCGTGGGAGGTGCAGTTTTGATAGTGACTTTGTATCTGGCGGTGAAAATTTGCGATGGACAAATTGATTCGATGGATTCGATGGATTAGATGAATTGAACTGTTGAGATGAGAGATGAGAGATGATGTTTTATTTTTAGGGTTATATTCGGGAATCCTTGTTGTTTGATATTTAATATTCCTATTACACTTGAATATAGGAATTCACTACTAGCAGGGTCGCTTGATCGGATAATTATCATAGAGTAGAGTAGAATATACAAACTAAAAGCTAGATTATCAATCGCAAAACAAAACATAAAAACATCTCAAAGCCATTTCAAGTTGTTAATGGTGAGCGGTAATTGCAAGTGCGAAAAAATCTAGACCCCCGGCCATCTAAACTAGCCCCTTTTATACCTCTACCCACCCGCGGGATTTCCAATCGCACAGGAACAGAAGCAGAAACAGAAACCCTAATAGATATCTCCACCTCAAACCCCTCTAACTCCACCCCCACCCCCTTCCACCAACACCTATAAAAGACACCCCCCTTCCCCCTTCCCAGAAGAAGCAAATAAAGCAAAATATACCATACAGCCAGGTTATTCGAGATTTAGAAAATTCCATTTCAAATCCTGAACTGTATTCTCGACGTGAATCCAATATACATATGAAAGGAAATCAGGTGCAAGTGCCGTCTCGAGTTCTGTTGTTGGATTATGGTGGTATGGAAATCGAAAGCTTGAAAGGGTTTTATTGTCGAAGGAAGAGTTTTCATTGTCGTTGTCGTTGTTGTGATTTGAGAACATGAAGTTTATTGTCAATGAATCAACGATAGATACTCAAAAAGGAGGGCAGCAAATGAAGATACGAGGGTAAAGCATGCCAGCTACATGGTTCGGAGTAAAGGTTTCGTGTTATAATGGGTATTGAAGCCACGAAGACGCCACTTTCTGCACTCGAAGCACATACGTGCTATTTGTTGCACCGCAAAAAGCCTCTGGAGTCTGGAGCTGCTCGAGGTGATCTTTATATAGTTATGCAAATTTTCGTGGAGTCCGTGGGGCGATTATTTTTCTTAGCACGCGGCATGTGACTATCTCTCAATTGCATCTGCAACACCGTTGAAAAACATAATCTGGATAGTAATATCATCTCTCAAGCGCCGAGAGAATGGTGGGTATATAGCAAGCCGATCTGCTATCATAATAATGATTCCCACCAAGCGAATTCCATATCAAAGTAAACAGCCATATTGCTATCCTACACTATTGTTCTTTCCTTCCTAAACACCCAGGTCCTTTCATTCGACCATTCAGCGAAGTCTAAGGGTCCGTACGTCGGCTCTTCTACCCTGGTCCTCCCTTGCGACCCTTGAGATGTGCTCTGCAGCCACATCGCAACCAGATCGACCGCTTCCTGAGTTAAAACATCAGTTATTACCACAGATCATCCATTGAAAGAATTAAAAACTAAATCTCGCGAGTTTCAATCTCAGTGGCGGTACAATTACCTTGCCATTATGTATGGCGATGTGTTATACTTATGTGCTTAGGCGTCAGAAATCAGCCTCCATGAATCCCTTGGTAAATATCTTTGTACTTCATGCACAATTTTGATCGCCCATCCCATCGCCCATCGCCAAAATCACACAAGACCACAAGGCCTATAAACCAACCATTCTTGGTCCTATCATATTCTCCCCCAAAGTACTCCACCTAAGCCTTGCGATCTCGTCATTCTTACCAGTCAGGTCCACAGACAGCGGACCTGCTTTCTAGCTGCTGTCTGCGCCCAGTTGTTTGAGTCTCGCTCTTGAGTTGCCGGTGTACGCAACGTGTAATATTGTTGTAGTAGAGTGATATATGGACAGCAGATCACATAAACCTGGCAAAGCCAGGTGCTAGTTTCCAATTGCCAAATCTTCTCTGGTAGCCGATGAATAAATCTTGATGGAATCTTTGGGTGATAATTTTAAGTGAAATTTCCATCACTTATCTTCTCATTTAACAAAAACTTCCTAATTGAAATATATAACCACAGGACCCTAGACTTTTGGTATTCGCAGATGAATCGCCTACTATATGGTCCTCACTTGAGGACGGAAGTAAAGTGTCGTATACGGCCCGGTGTGTATTACTTGAAGTAAGTCTTGTATCAGAAATTTTGATTTATTGTATGTATTAACCCATGCGTTATTTTGCAACCATTTAGAGTACCAATCCATTTTACCCAAACACCCCACAGGTATATGTATATTTCTCAACCCACATATCATCCTCATATACAACCTTCCAAACTCCTCTCTCTCCACCCACCCTATCCCAATCTACCTCGGAATCATGCCCACCTGTACTCCCTTCGCACTACAGATAGTGAGCGCAAATTGTTCGACCCAATCCGACCCATCTCTATCCTCCAATTCCGCAAACTCCTGTAGTAACCTTACAATAGTATAACTTGCTTCCGCCAGAGCAAACTGTTGGCCTACACAAATTCTCGGGCCTCCATTAAAAGGTAAATATCCCCAGCCAGGACGGAGTCCTTCTTCTGGCGCCCAGCGCTCTGGTCGAAACTCCTCGGCGTCAGGCCCGAAAATATCCGTACGTCGATGCATAGAATAGGTAGACCAGGCGACGATGGAGCCCTTGGGGATGAATATCGGAGAGGTGCGGTCTGGGCCACCGCCGACGGGGAGGACGGTATCGCGAGAGGCGAAGCGGGCATTGGATGGGACGACGGGGTAGAGACGGAGGGCTGTGGGAAGAGATATTAGATTGGCCTTTAAGGGAGGGAGCAAAGTGATGGGAACTTACATTCGTTCAAAACGTATTTCAAATACTTCATACTTTTTATCGTCTCATAATCAGGTTTCTCCCCATGTAATTCATCGACTTCTGCCTTTAACTTCTCCCAAATATCTCGTCTGCGTACGAGAACATGGAATGTATTGCTGAGTAAACTTGCGGTCGTGTCTCGTCCAGCGAGTAAAACATTAAGTAATTCATCCCTCAATTGTTTAGGATCTCTCGTTGCTTTCACCATTTCCGTCAAGAAAAGATATCGGCCGGTTCCATCACCCTCTACAGCTTTCTCCTCTTTCGCATCAATTTTATCCAAAGCTTCATGAACAATTTTGTCGACAAATGAATGTACTGTCTTGCATGCTTCATCGAATTCAGAGTCACGCAGCCAATTTGAAAGTTTACCCATTGTGAATCGTCCTTCTAATTTTATTTGACCGAGGTCAAATGCTGCGCCAAATTTCTGTTGTTCGGAACCCTCAATACTCTTGAGTGAATGTACTGATTGACCAAATAGAAACTCGGTAGCGGTGTCAAGAGTCAATTTGAAGAACAATGACTGAAGATCGAATGTTGATCCATCTCGGGGGATTTGTGAGAAGAGAATTTGAAGGTGTCTTTCAAAGATGTTGAGATCTGCCACTTGAGATCTATTAAAATTTGGTCGAACTAATGCCTATAAAAAATTAGCATTTTAGTCGTTTGGACGGAAATTTCCAATTTATACCCTTGAATGTTCCCAATGCGGCCCATCTGTACTGAAGTTAGTTTTGATACTGAAAAGTGATCATCACATGACGAACCTGTGGTAAAAATTCCTTCACCAAGCATAGGTGCAAAAGCTGCCTGCCTTCCCCCCAAGTTGTAATCTTTGAACTTGACCGAGAGTAAGGTCTTGATATTCTCCGGTTCGATTGTGTTGAAGAAATCAAATCCCATCATTGAAAGTACATAAGTATATCCATTATCCTTATATCTGTCATAATTGGCCCTCAATCTTTTCTTCTCTTTCGAAGTTCGAGTTTGATATTTATACATATCCCAACCTATAATGCGTTCGCGTTGAGGGAATTTATGTACTGGTTTGCAGCCATGTGCCTTTTCGAATCGTTTGGCTGACACATGCTTTGCGATTCTGTCAAAGACGAAAGCTGCGAGGACAAAAACAAAGAAGATACCATAATAGGCCATTGATGTAGAGTCGGAGGGGAAGATGAGAAGATGAGACGAGGTTTGAGATGGAGAGGAAAGAGATAGATGTGAAGATATTGCTCGATATTTAAATAAAGACGTTTGAGGTTTTAGAGTAACTTTGACATAAGCATTGGAGGGGCTGACCAGTAACTTCCTAGAACAGCTGAAGTTGCGAGGGCTGATTGTGATTGGATTTCGTTGTACGGGTTTGTACCTTATTCACCATATATATGCGCCACAACTTGAAGATATTGAAAAGAGTGAAGGAATCGGGTTATGTACTAGGTATGCGGTATGCAGCGGGTATTTGATATCAATTTAAACCCAAAAGAAGAAATCATCTTTCCTATACCGGTATTTCAAGATACCGATTCGTTACGCAACGAACATTTGATGTCAATTTAACATTTGTGGTTGAACCCACAAGGAGACGTACGTATACCGGTATGTTTAAGATACCGATACCGATGCCGATTCGTTAAATAACGAGACTGAACCCATGATCATGGGTCAAAATAATCCTTGTCTCCGTTGGAATGCTTCATAGACGGCGAATAGAGGGATTAATTTACCTCAATGGCTTTGAGAGGGGATTTCGGATAGTCTTAGTCTTAGTCTTAGATAGGGTATCATTGAAAGAGATCCAGACTGTCCATCGTATCGAAATTGTGTATCAGATCTCATTGATGATCCCACCGGAGATGGTGTTGGGTCGTACGACCATGTTGCCGCTTCCTGTCCTGTTCTTCCAATTGGGATCACCTGTGGATGGTTGGATTTCGTTTCATCCCATTTCAGGTTTGTGACAGTGATCCCATCTCCACGTTCACTGACTGCATTGAGGCGTCAGGCGTGCTTGAGGCGGGCGTGGTTTGTAAGAACATGTAAAGGTGGGAAGGTGGGAACTTGGAAGGTGTGAATTTTGAAATGTATGCACTGTTCATAAGCTGGCGCCATCTGAAGTTGCAAGATCTTTGTTGTTTGTTTGGTCAGATTACGATATCACGTGGATGTCATACAGGATAACCTCGGTTGCTGACTAACTAGCCTCATGTTCCTTCTCATCTCTCATCTTCTTCGGCTCCCTGACAAGAATAAGATCATGTCCGAGAACCGCTTGGTTATTTGTACGAGGTGATGAAGCACATCCCATTTCCTACCGGATATGTTTTTACACGGCATATTGCATCGAGTAACCTACAAGCGTCGATAAGATGCGACTGGACACAGTACGAGCGAGTTCAATTATTGCTTTCTTGAGGGTGGGATCGTTTCACGTGGCGAACATAAGTGTAGGGTTTTCATAAGATCTGATGTTTTTGCTTTTTCTTGACATTTTGATTCGACTCATTACGCCAAAACAAGTTGCGTTTGCAATTTGCCTCTGGATTCAGTTCAGCACCGACCGAGTTGACTTCTAAGACTCGTTCCGATCCGATCCGATCTGACTTGCTCGCTGGCAATCAACATTGCACAGCCACTAAACTCAATTGATTTGAAACGCAAGCCAAAATTCTATATTCAAATGAACGAACTACCAAATGAACGGAGGCAATATTGCTACACCGACAATTATGCATTCTGAAGCTGGCACTTGCTGTTATTGCTAAAGTTGTCGCAAACATTACTAATAGCAGGGAATTGTTTGTATTTGGGTGATTAATTGTGCATTGAAATCGAGATGGAGTTGGAGAGGAGGGGTGAATGGAGAGACGGGAGGGAATCGTTGCTTCTCATGGAGGGGTTGATGGATTGTACATATTCCCAAGGTGGACTTGGACCGATGTACAGGGGAGATATGAGATTATAAATCTGATGGGTCATGATTCACGAAGGGGGGCGAGGTGGTTGATGGGATGTGTTGTAACGTTATGTAGGGATATTGAACACTTGGGGTATGAAGACCTAAGAGATGAGGAGTTGATGATGTGCTTGTATAGTATCATAGCATGTATGGATGGAAGTTGTTTGCATTAGTCTGGGAAATGGTGTGGGTTATCGCCGTTGATATACAGTACTGCACAGCACAAGGCCTCATGCAGATATCTCATAACAGTTACGAATCAGCCATCTACTCTATCTTCATTCTTATCCGGGAACTCGGGGCCATGATTCCCTATAAATTCAGGCATCCAATCCTCGTCGTATCCGAAATATTCACGCATTTTTGGTGCATATTCAGAGCCTTCCGGACAGTTTCTCCATTGATGCATCTCAGTTGGAGGTACTTCGTCACTTATGTAGGTGTACTTGAAGCAGGAATGATGGTCGCGCGCCCATTCGTCAAGTTGAGAGAAATCTCGACATTGCATGATCTGAGCTTCGGCTATAGGGGGGTTGTAGCCGGCTCCTACAGAAAGGAGTTGCTGTGAAGGAGTTAGCCCTTGGTTCATACTAGTACCACAAAATCGTTAGAAGCCCTACATCATCAGCCATGCATTTGAGATCTCCTCGCAATGAATCCAAACAGTGTAGTATGTGGTTGTAGTTGTTGGTGAATTCTTTTCCATGATGAGCTTCCTGGAACGATCTATACAGAAGTTTCTATTCCAAGAAATTAGTTGCGTGTCGGAGTTTAAGAAGGTATAACTAAAACCTGCCAGACAATGAAATTGGTGATAGGCACTGATTGCATAGATGTCCTTCTGATCATCCCAAGGAAACACCTCCGTAGGTGGAAGACCAAGCGCTACGGCTTCTGAGTGATCCATGGCTATGATAGTTCGATCTATATCAATGCCATCCCACGCTGCGTCTCGAATTGTCTCATTGGGATGTGAATATGCTGTGTAACGCCAGCGCTGCATTGAGTGAACATCTTGGTGAAGACCAACTGGATACAGGTTAGCATGTGCGGGCGGTATTGTTGATCAGGTTGCTTACCGTAGCGCGACGAGAAGCCTGTATCTTTCAAGAAGTAGATAGAGAAGAAGGCTGCATTGATTCCAAATGAGAGAACTAGGAGGATGAGGACGAGAGGGTTTGCCTTTAAGGACTGAAAGTGTGGTGAGTGAGAAATATCCCCGTGATTAAAAGATGCCTCGGTGTCTTCTTCGTATAAGAGATGCTGTTTCTGCTCGTTTCCTTCCATGGTCGAGTCAAATTACAAACTATAGATATGAAGTTATGGTTTCTTGGGACTCTGAATTGTAGGGCTTGTAGAGCTCAATTTGTGTTCGGAGTTGTTTCCTAAAAGATATCTCGCGGCAGAGCCAAAATGGAGAATCAATGCGGAAAGGTTTTGAGAGTTTCTCGAGGCTCTTTCAATCAACGGGGATAGTATTACTGTCTTACTCTGCGAAATCCAGATATCTGCAGCTGACACCCACTGGTATCACGAAAGAGGTGTATAACCTATCGTCATAATTCCCTCCCTTCAAGCCCCTTGAGCCTTAGAATGAGCGGGGTATGTACCTCTTAGGTGCAGCTCCATCCTTATCGATCACCTACTAGCCACTTCTTTGGGTCCCATACTATACTGGGATCTATTGGGTGACATCGGGCAAGATATCTATCAAATCGCAGGGATTTGAGGCATTGTGCCCCTTGGCTGCAGTCACAGGTCTCCAGATATTCCTATTGGACCGTTGGTGTGGAAGGAATGATCGGCTAGAGTGAACCTAGAGAACTATTGTGGCTCAATATCAACCCTGAATTTCTGCAAAAGCGCTCCCGCATTAGTGGTTAGTGGGTGGCCCCCAATACCTGTTGCATACCTAACTCGGTCAAGCTAATCCCGACATTTCTGTACAACATAGGTAGGACTAGGCATTGACTATTTTGCTCTAATGTTAGGCTGGTAAGGATATGCTTGAGGATATACATATCATACTTTAAGTTGGATCAAACGCTGATTATATGATTAAAGAAAACGCGCACCCCATAATTTCTAGTTTTTGGAAAGGTACAATCGCTCGTGGTACCTACTATATTAGCAGCGCCCTGTCTTGATATCTTCCAAGGTTGATAATAATCATGGCCATCGAGCATCAACCTTCCGCAGGCCGGCAAACTAGTTTTCAAGTCAACAGCCCACTGCATCACCAACGGCCCTACAGCTTGCCAGTCTCTTTTGGCCCAGGCGAATCACCTACTTTCCGCAATGCAAAAGTTATAAAAGATCTTCACGCCGTCCCTGAACCAGGAGTTCACACCGTGAAAGACATTGTGCGACGAGCGGCAATAAAATTTGGAAATAATCCGGCCGTTGGGTTTCGTACCGAGATTTGCACGCATGCCAAAGAAGGACCTGCAGATGCCGATGGTAAAAAGAAACAGCTGGTTATTTCAGAGCTGAGCTCATATAAATTCTGGTCCTATATTGAATATGAAAAGATCGTTACAAACATTGGCTGTGGTCTCGTCAAGGCTGGTTTACTTCCCAAACAAGACAAGATTTGCATGTGGGCACAAACTAGGTAAGTTGACTTTATCTCAATATAGCTGGAGTGGGCCCGATGGTAATACAGTTACTACCAATAATCTATCGAGGCTCTCTTCCCGCGTAACGAACAGTCAACTGGTAACAACACACTTCCTACGTCGCTTTCTGCTGGTCAGACAAATCGACCAGATGAAACAACCATTTTTATATGTCAAATGCACTTCATCTCATGCAACGAGTACTAGTTTACTCGAAAGCTTCACTGACATTCGAGTAGTGCACAGTGGCTTGCAGTGTTTCACGGAGCTGCATCTCAATCAATTCCAATTGTAACAGCATACAGCAACTTAGGGATCTCTGGACTCCAACATGCTCTCGAGTCTACTGGTGCAATCGCCATCTTCGTTGACTCGAGCTCGATTTCTCGTCTTGCGACTACACTAGAATCCACACCATCTCTGCGTCTCGTTCTCTACAAAAATGACTCGCGGATTTCTAAGGAGATGATTCAAAAACTGAAGAGTGGCTTCCCGAATGTCAAATTCATTGAATTCGATGAGTTACGTGAGATTGAACAGGGCGATTCTGCGGTCTCCGAGTCGCATGCCCCACATCCTGATGATCTTTGCGTGATAATGTATACTTCTGGCTCCACAGGAAGTCCAAAAGGAGTCCCGATCAAACACAAGAATATTGTTGCAGCAGGTTGGCTACCTCTTTCATATCTCATGTGGCTCGAGACTTGCTAACATTTTAATTCCTAGTCGCTGGATGGGACGTACTGTGGGGTAGACACTTTGATCAGAATGATGTTGTCTTAGCTTATCTGCCTCTTGCCCATATCATGGAGTTTATTTCGGAACAGGTGTTTATGTTTTGGGGTGTCTGCATGGGCTACGGCAGCCCAAGAACTTTGTTCGATTCTTCTGTCGAAGCTTGCAAAGGTGACTTGCGCGAGTTACGCCCAACCTATATGGTTGCCGTTCCAGCTATATGTAAGTACATCGGCTCTTCCATTTTACACCCCTCGTTCTCATCACTCATTCTAAATTTCATTTTATGCATTCTCCTACTTTCCCGATCAGGCTATCTTATCCCCTTCCCCTCCCAATATACCCCATTATAGGCAGTTCCTAACTCGATGGTGATCGCCAGGGGAGGCGGCACGAAAGTCAATTTTAGCTTCAATTACCGCTTCATCGCCTGACCAACAGGCTTTATTTTGGGACGCTTTAAGAGATAAGAAGAAAGCATTCGAAAATGATGCCATATTCCCGAGTGAACAAGATACGGCTGCTTTCTCTAAAGTTCGAGATATCTTTGGTGGCCGGCTTCGATTTTCGATGACTGGTGGTAGTGGAATTGCGAAAGATACTCAGCAATTCATATCTTTTGTTGTAGCTCCTGTGACAGGTGGATTTGGTATGACAGAAACTACGGGGTAAGTGAAAGATTACTTGTTTTTGGCAGAACGTCTATGGGTAAAGTGTCAATAAGTGAGTCGGCTAAGCGAGAATAGCACTGGTGCAATGTTAGAGCCATCTCAGTGGCAAATCGGCTCACTCGGAGGTATGCATGGCTGCGTGGAGGTCAAACTGATCGACTACGAAGAAGCGGGTTATTTCACTTCGAATAATCCACCTTGCGGAGAGCTTTGCATTCGAGGCGCAAGTGTAGTTGAAGGCTACTGGAAAAATGAAGAAGAAACTAAACGAGCTTTCACAGACGACGGTTGGCTTAAAACTGGCGATATAGGTAAAAGGGCGACATCTTCCAGTTGAGACCTCTGAACTTGAGATGTTTTCTAGATTAATCCATTACTTGAGACCTGGTCTCATGAGGAGATATAAAAGCTAACAATGTCGTGTTTCAGGGAAAATCGATGAGCACGGTGCCCTTTGGATTATTGACAGAAAGAAGAACTTGATTAAAAACCTCAACGGACAGTACATTGCACTTGAGAAAGTATGTGATTCGTGGCTCTCGGTACTTGGTGTTTAAATATAGGACTGACTCTAACATTTCATCTGAAGCTCGAGGCGATATATCGTTCGGCTCCAGTAGTATCTAACGTATGCATATATGCCGATTCCGCAAGAGCGAAACCCATTGCCATCATTATCCCCATAGAGGCGGAACTGAACAAATTGATGCCATCCTCGACCGATAAAAATGCTAGTGTATCGCACACGGCCGAAGCGCAGCGACTAGTGCTGAAACAGCTTCAGCAGCTGGCAAGCGACTACGATTTTCCCAGTCTAGAAATTGTTGAAGCTGTGGTGATCTCGCCATTGAAAGAATGGGATGTTACGAATGTTAGTACCGTTCATATTCAAATTAAAACCTGTAGCTGACTTTAATCCAGGGGATGACCACGGCCGTGGGTAAAGTTAATAGAAGAGCCATCTTTGATTATCATCGAGAAAACATCGAGGAGCTACTGACATAACGAATTCTGGAACTATAAAAGTCTGTTTTGTAGTGTGCAACTCGACCTTGGACTGTAAAGAAGGCTTATACAACGACAAAGGTACAATATTGCCTGCCTCTTTCCTCAGAAGTGCAGAATGAGAACGTGTTTCTTGATAGTACTCTATATTTCCAACTCGGATCAATCCATCACTTAGGTGCTCATACCGCACGATTATCATCCCTCGCTTGTAGTGCTTCACCGGTACCGCTGCGTGTTTCTCTGGCCCGTTTTGCTACGTGAATTCGTCTGTAGATTATTCGTCTCCGGGTTGTGATTTTATGTTTGAGCTATCTATTCTCTCCTAGCCAGAGCCTTCACTTATTGACTAGTCGAAATTCCAGAATCAGTACATGAGCACAAAAATTTTATCAACCGAAGGCGAATGCAATTGAAAGGCCTTGCCAATATTAGTCATTCGGGGTATAATATTCGACGACTTCAATGACACTGGTGGGGGTACCCAGTTTGATAAAATAACAAAAGCTATTAAGTTCATTAAGGGAATCTATAAAACGCTTCTAATTGCATGCCTGCATCTACTCGGATCGAACGTAAATGTCACTTCTAACCTGTATTCGATTTGTACCCATTTCAGTCTGCTTAGCAGTAGCCCCCTTTCCATGTTCAAGTTCCGAGATCTGCCGTAACCCCACGAGTCGAATGTCATCTCCAGTCTCATCACCCTCGCCATCTACCTCATCGTTCATATCAAAGGTATTTCCAAGACTTTCAAGGTCGTTCCTTCCCATTTTGCGACGACCCCGAAACGGTCTCTTTTTGGTAGCTTCCCCTACCGAGGCTAAATTCTGTGGCCTTTGTACATGTTCTGCCGTTGATAATTTGCTGCTGCGAGTTTTACCACCACGAGATGACTTGCCAGTGTAAGAGAATACTGATGCCTTGATCCAACCAGTCAAGCTGAGGATCTTTTTGAACAGAGGATGGAATGTCACAAGGCATGCTGCAATAAGGTAGAGGTCGGGTTCAACCATAGTCCATATTGGAAGTTGTACAGTATATGAGCCATCCTTGATGGCATCTGCGTGGAAAAATTCGTCAAAGCGAACAATAGACGCTATTAAACCACTAAAAATGCCACGCTAATTGTTAGCAAATAGAGACATGATGTGAACTTAACATTATGAAAGTTTGCGAGTACCTACATGCTAGCTAGTAGGAAAGTCATCGACAAGCCGAACTTCATGTTTCTCGAGGTGTGCAGATTCCACACCACAGGCATGGGTAGAATCAAAATCGCAACATCTGTGACGATATTTGGAAAAGAAGCCCATTCGTAGAAAACAGTCTCTTCGTAACATGATCCTCCCGGAATAGTTCGATCCCAGTTGAAGGCGAAGGGGCGGCATAGGTTCAAAGAAATAATGCCAGTGACAATCTGTGTCGCAAGGACGATGGCGGCAAGGATATAGACGATTATACGATAATTCTTTGTTGTGAAGATGCGCAGGTAGAAGGCAAGGATGGCCAGCTTAGGGAAGCCAACTGTGAAGAAATACCAAAATGAATCGGCAAGTAGCCATTTGTAGAACCTTGTGACAAGAGCAGGATTTTTCGCAGCTAGTGCGTCGAGATGATAACCACTCCCAGCATATTTGACACCGCCTAGTTGTAAGGACTTAATCAGCTATCCGAGTGGAAGTATGAATGCGATGAATGATAAAAGCGAACTAATCGAGCTAATTGGATGTTCCTTACAGATGGACAACACAGAATTACCAATGTTGCAGAAGAGTGCGATAAGTACAAGGTAATCATCAGCACCCCATCCCGATTTACTTAAGAATCGACAATAAAATCTCAAGCACACAACCAATACAATGATGGGAATAAAGGCAATAGCAACCGCAACAAGTTCGTCGCCTCTGAATTCGGCAAGATACTCTGGAGACAGTGGTTCTGTTTTGTTGGACATGTCTTTCAGTGTTCCAAATAATCCACTTTGCTATGGAATACAGTCGAGAGCCAATTGTGCCCAAATGAAAAATGGATAAAAATGAGGGTTTCTCAAAGATGGAGAAATCTAATATAGTCTTAGTCTATAGGCTGCGCAAAAAAGAAACCCGCCTTGTATAGATGCTTGCAAATTATTTACTCCGCAAAGTAACCGTCTGAGATTTAAAATAAGTCAAAATCATAATTTCTAGTAGCAAAGGGTAAAATAGAAAAAGTGGTGGGCTAGAAATAGAATAGGGGACTTAATATTTAGAAGCGATCGATAGCCCAAAAAATTAAAACCCATATGGAGGACCTGGAGGCTGGAGCAGAACGTTGCAATATTGGGATCTAAGAGCGAAAAAGAGTCTACTCTTGAAGATGCCGACGGTTGAATTCGAAGATCCATGAATGAGGATTCAGAGTCTACTGAAGGAAGTTAGCAAATAAGCGCCAATTTCGCTATTTCACGCTATGTAACTATACAACACGATTTGAGGGGCACTTGAAGTTCCTGTTTGCCATCAGCACTTGCGGATTTGTCGAATTTGTGGCAAAGCTATGCATGGCACTGTATCAATCAAAAATAGGTTTACCTGGAAGTGGATAATGATAATCGCATCGTTTAGGATTGCGCAACCGATTCAAAAATCTGCTTCGCAGAGAGCCAGCATATCATCATAGATATCTATATCCATGGATATCTAAGTTATGTTTCCTTTTTTCCTCGCTAAGCATTCTAAAATAATGAAGACACTATATCTGAAGGGTTCATGTGAGTAAGCCAGACAGGAATATGTACAAGAAATGAAGACAAAAAAGAATCCACTTAAAAAAAGGTCAGCACTTGATCTGACAAGCCAAAAACATGGAATATAACCACACAGATGCTTCAAATGATTATATACCGGGCACTGGACATGGGCCCTGCTCACCGAATACCCTTTTTTTCTTATCGCGTTCATTATATTGGATATCGAAGTCAGACCTAAGATACTCTTTAATATATTTGGCGGCACAGCTCCATCTCGATTCTTGACGGTTTTGTTGCAGAGGCCCTGCAATATGCAGGTGCCATTTTATGCACCCACTAGAAACCTACCTAGTCTGCGGGGGCGGAGATTTATTCAAGGTTATTTTAATGTACAATTTTAGCTTCATTTTCATGCGGCTCAATTGGCTAAAAGTGGAAATTTTAACTAAAATCTAAGGTATTTAACTCGATTTCGTTTAACAAGCGAATCAATTATACTCCTGATATTATGTAAGCTCTAACTCATATAACTTTAAAATCAATAAACTAGGGCCTGTATGCCAACGTTCAATTTTTCAAATAAATAAATAGAGTAGCATCATCTTGATAATAAAGAATTTTCCCGACTTGACGGGTTGCATCTTGTCATCTTTTCAAAATTCTCCGATCTAGGACCAGGTACCCTGGATCCAGGCTTTTCTACCAAGTCGACCATACAAGGACATCCATGAGTGATGAGGAGGGGTGTGGCTTTAGATTATTTGCAACGAATTCAAAATCATTCTATCTTATTGGGAATCTCGGTTCATATAATTGTAAGATCTTACCTAGGCTAGGACTAGCCCCCCCCTCTTACTTCACCACCCTAGATCCCTTTCATCCATCCAGCCTCCAACGTCCAAAAGGCTCCTGCTTACTGCATAAAGCGTACATATACTCATTTACACTATATAAGTATTATATAGCAATTATTAAACGTTTGATTTAAAATTAGTTTTTTATTTTATTGATTTTGATTTTATATTAATATTACATAATACGTTTTATATAAATCAACTATTTAATATTTAAATTTTATAAAATTTATTAAATTAAAAAGTATAAAGTTATAAAGACTATTTAAATATAAAGACTAATTAAGAACAGGGATTAATACAAAACAAACACTAATTCAAGATACCTATTGCCTCTCGTTGTTGCAGGTTGGGGGTCTTTGGTGGTTAGTGGATGGGGCGGCGGAGTGAAAGGGGGGGGCTAGTAGGCCTACGATTTATGCATGAAAGGGGAATGGGGATAAACTTGGAAGAAGAGATGATGACTTCAATTTGCAAAAGTAATTTGTGATTCGATGTATGAGACCGTCTCACCTCTGTATCTGTATCGACTTCTATGTCTTCGTATCTTGTGGATCTATACCAATATTTCGAATGGAGAACAGAAGGGAGGAAAAAAATCATACCAGGGCGACGACAATAGTTCCACGCGTTTGGGAATCTCATTTCTCGGACCGACTGCTTTTGTAGATGAACACCTCTTTTCAAATTTCAAATATCTCAAATCTACGACTAAGCATTCTTCAGTAAATCAGGTTAATCTTTAAACTTTAATCAATGCCTCCTGTAAACATTCCATCGCTGGCACATATAAAACTCCATTTCTCAGTGCTTCATATATCTTCGTAATATGCATGTCGGTCGATGCTGGGACTGGTCCTTCGTTGATACTGCTTTCAAATTGGCCGAGATCCTCAGCCTCAATAAGCTCCTCCGGCTCAGCAAGGTCCTCTGTTCGTAAAAATGGTATCTTCAAATTCTGTCTGATGAATTTGTACATCCTTTTGCTTGCCCGTCCCAGATATGGTGTAGCGTCAGCGTGGACGGAGTACTCGGAGCGATTCTTTAAGAATTGCTCTTTCATGAGCCTGCCACAATCAATCTTCCACGCGCTAAGATGCTGCGTAAATGCTGTTGCTGACTCGGAAAACTCTTTTCCAAGGCTATGAGCGAGAATGAGTGGTTGGAGTGAAGCTGCAATAAACATAAATCGATCGTCTGAGTCCATATTAGTAGTGTTGTCGAGAAGGTCTAGAAGGGTGCTCCACAATTGCTTGTGCAATGTGGTGATTTTTAGATTATCATCTGGGCCCTCATTATCCGTGGGCATGAAGAGAACACCAAGCCTTGCTTGAAGCATGTCATTGAAAAGAGGCTCTAAAGCTACAAGGAAATTCGCTTGCATGGCTCTTAAATCTAACGCTTGGCAGACCATCAAGAGATGAGATGCCATAATCTGTGACAAGATTCCGAGAGCCGTGTGTGTGTATCTTGCGGAGATTAGGGCAAGACTATGAACAGATTGATTGCACGTTTCGGTAGTATGGACATGATTCACCGGGTGTGCCAGGAAACCTAATTCTCCTTGGAGTGCCGCAAGCATTATATCAACCGATTTGAACAGCCAACTCTCACTTGGCTCGCACGATATAAGATTGGGTGGCAAGCCTTTATTCGTCGCTGGATTGACCATTTCAGTAGTCTGTGCAAAAACGATACGACCAATGCTCTCGAGGTTTTGGCGCATTTTCTCCATAGCAGAAGTGATAACCTTAGCTTGGAAATTGGCGCTAGTAAAGACTCGACCCGATGGGTGAATGATGGGGTTATCGGTTATAGAATTGCACTCGGTCAGGACTTGGTTATAAGAAAGGAGCAAGTCTTCAAGAGTCGGGCCGAGCCACTGAGATGCTGACCGAATAGAGTATCTGTCTTGACGAAGCTTGCCGAACCCTGATACATCACTTTCTTTATGAAGGAGCTTGGAATCTCGAAGGAAGGAGAATATATTGCGGGCGGAGTCAATCTGGTAAGGGCATCAGCATACATCCAGTTAAAAATGTAGAACTTGGAAGGATTTACTTGTCCTTGGTGAGGGCGAACTTCTGCAATGTATGGCTGGAACGAGTCATCTGTTCCATTCAATGCCTCGGTACTCATTGCGGTAAGAATCTGAGCCATAACAGCAAGGTGGTTGGCATCAAAAGCTGCCAGTGCACCCACTGCACATGAAGCACCCGTCCCATTTACCATAGCAAGACCCTCCTTTCTCTCAAGAGTTATCGGCGACAAGCCAGCTGCTTTTAGCGCAACATCAGCTCGCACTCTGCGTCTATCTCCGGGGTTTCCCACCCAAACATAGGATGTTCGTTTGCCCAAGAGAGCACCGGCAACGTAAGCAAGCGGAGCGAGGTCCCCGGATGCTGAAACCGTTCCACGAAGAGGTATCACCGGAGTAATTTTCTGGTTCAGAAGAGCCGCAAAGCCAGAGAGAATCTCTGGACGAACTGCAGATTGACCTCCCAATAATGAGTTCAAGCGAATGAGCAAAGTAGCTCGAGACCACGCTTCTGGCATATGATTTGAAGTAACTGGGTCTTCTAGTGGTAGAGCTTGCTCCATCAAGGCCTTTATGTCCCCGCTGTCATCAATGGGTGGTGAGCCATTTGAAGATTCAGATAGAGGAGATGGAAGAATACAGCAGTGCAGCTCGCGAATCAACGCATATTGAATCTTGCGTACAGACTTCGTTCGGGTGTCTGCGCTGCCGCCAAAACCTGTATTGACACCTTTACATGAATTATTAGCAAGCCCATAGAAACAAGAGGCGCCTATCTAATACCATACCGTAGATTACTCGGTTTTCTTTCAATCTGTGGTGTAAATCATCTACACTCTTTGTGCCCCGCGCAAGTATTTTCTCATCAACTGCAATTTTCCTACCATATCTAAAACAATTTAGAAATTGAAAGGTTGGGGAGATCGATCATAGTCTTACCTAGCAATGGCAACGACATCTGCTAATGATAAGCTTTTGCCATCAAGTATATATGGTTCTTTTGATTTGATACACCTCGTTTCGAAATATATCCAATCGTTCAAGACAACTTGACTGTGTGAATGTGATTCTGCCATAATGGTCATAAGATCAAGTTGATATGTGTCAAGTTAAGAAATGGGTACGGAGGTGATATTGATTTAGGCGTTGCAAACATGTGACCAGATCTTGACAATATGAAATTTCAGAAAATTTGATCTAATACTAGTAAGTATCAGAGTTCTCTTGGGTGGTGGAGGGGGACTGAAACAGAATTATATGAGGAAGTGTGGCGAAAAGTTCAAGAGAGATTTGGAAGGAGAAAAAAACACTCGAATACCAAATGGAGATTATGCGGTCAGATACATATGCTTCACAGCCGCTAGCGAGATTGTGATTAAACTAGACAATCATCCCTGTAGGCTCTTGAACTTTGCGGGTTCTTGTTCGAAGTGGTACGGGGACGTGTTGAAAAGCTCGAGGATTCCGAAGGTTACGATCATTTTGATCGAGATTATAGGCATTTTTAGAATAGACATATTAAATTGGGCTTTATAAGGTCCATGTAAGAACCTATATAGGCTTGACAAGTCTACAAGCTTTGAACGTACTTTCATTTTGAGCTAATCATAACCCTGATTAGGTATAGGCTTTAAACTTTGATAGCTCATTTGAATATTAATTTATAGGGTTATTGAAATTCACAACTCAATGTGAACTGTCTATAAGGCCTTACAGCGTATATATTTTGGAAGAGCCTATAATCTCGACAAAAATGACCGGAACCTCCATAGGGACGGAGAATTTGGACAACTAGTGACGTCAAACCCGTGTATCAGACCAATCTCTGTGATCACCATAAGCCACTATCAGTATGTCACTAAATGTAGTAAGACAATACTTATCACAGTATTGATAGAAATCTACTAGGTGTGCGCGGCCCCAAAATTTTGTGAGAATCGAAAAAAAGATCTTCGATTGTACAGTGTCCGTAGATCAGGTTCCGATCGGTTGGCGATTTCATGCTATTTTGGGGTTTGACGATCTAGCTATGACTATCTCGATGTGTTTCTATTTCAGAGATTGCATTGCTCTTTAGTGGTACCGGTGGGATTTAACATTTCTTCCTCCAATCCTTCCCATACAACAGGAGTCTAACTAAAATTACGAGACTAGCAGCAGCAACAAGAACTATACCAGTAAATAATTGCAGCCCTAACCACCCGGTTGAATCTATTGCGCCTGCAATGGGATTTCCTAAGAGAAGCCCCAACGCACACGGAATTAACAACATTCCCAATCGAACACCGAGCAGACCTGGATCTGGCGAAAGAGATACCGTGAGATTCAATGATAAACTGGCTATTGCTCCAGAGAAGAAACCAAAGATGGCAGCAAACAAGAGAAGTTCCGAGGTGGTGCGTACTGCTATCCATACAAATCCAAGAACTCCTGCCATGAGAATGCAGATACTAGTTACATGGAACACGCCAAGTTCATCTGCAATGTGGGAGGGAATCTGAAGATAGTCAGCCTTCGGCTCTAATTCATATGGAGTAACCGCACATTTGGTGTCTTACAATTCGTCCAAATAAAGAGCCTGTGTTCAAGATGGGCAATAGGTAAGACGAGAGATCGCGATCGAGTATTCTTTCCTGAATACCGTAAAGTTGGATGTAGAACGCCGGAATATCAACACCGAGAAACAAGAGAAAAAAGCAAACACCGGTGATGAAAAATGGCGGTTCTGTCCAAGCTTTCAAATCCAACAATCTTCTAGCTTCTGATGGGCGAGACCTCATACGCAAGCCTAGGACTGGAATGATGAAAATCGTGAACATAATGATTGCAATAAAGCGAACAGACCAACCAAACCCGATACTTGGTTCCAGGTAGCGGAAGACCATAGGAAATAAAATGCCTCCTGTTATCAATCAGCATACATTTCTCGGTCCTTTCTGCTTCCGAGCTTAGGCATACCTAAAGCACTCCCCGACTGGGCGATGCCAACGGCCAGTGCTCGTTTCTTCACAAAATACATCGGGAGAACTGAAAAGCTTGGTATAAATAGGCAGCCGTTCCCGATACCCACAAGCACACCTTGTGAGAATACCAATTGCCAGTATTGAGTCGACACACTCGTTAATATCATTCCCAAAACAGATAAGAAACAACCAGTCAAAACGAGACTCCGCAAGTATCCATAGTCATATAGTGGACCAACAATGGTGCCAAGAGCGACAAGAACTGATAATTGAATAGACCCGATCCACGATATCGCCGAGGGAGATGCATCGGGGAATGTCTTGACATAGTATGTCTGAAAGACACCTATTTTGGAAAAATATTTTTAGCTACAAATTCTACTTTGAAGACGCTTTGTATGTACCAAATGAATTTCCAACTCCCCAAGTTCCCATCGATAGACAGAAGCTGCTGGCACATTGAACCCATACTACGAGGCCAGTATCCATCTGCAGCCCCGGATCATCAATTCGTAGCTCCTCATCATCATGCAGAGGTATGAAAGGTGATGATTCTGCAGGATCCTTAATGTCGAAGCTCTCACGGGCCATCGTCAAAATAGTCTTTTGATTTCTGAAGATTGGCCGGTTTAGACGATGATACTACTCAGATGTTGTGGCAGTTTCAATTGAGGAGAGCATCTCAAATTTGCCAGCGGGGGTGGCTACCAGCAATGATATTGTACTACCGTGGGTGGTCAATCAAGCTGCAGCTTGCATGGATAGCTATAGGCTATGTACGACGTGATACACTCGTATCTATGTGACAAGCCACAAACGTCGTGGTGTAAAAAAAAAGAGCTGTGTGCTACTCCAAACCTTGGAACAATTGGTCGATCTGATACAGTCAGTCGCATGTACGAAGTGGGGCTGCTGGGTAACTTTGTAATCATAAGGCCAAGAATGAACCTTGAAATACGTCTCCCTTATACATGAATACTAGTATCCTTACACAACCATTGGCGATCAGAGTTTATATCTACAGGACACAACTTAAGACCATAGATAGCAAGGATATTGCCATATTGGCTGAATATTAACGTCGGAAGCAAGACGGATCAATTTGAAGAACAAACTGTTGGTACCTACCTAGGTACTTAATTTGCTTTTATGCGAGCCATATAAATTCGAATTCGAATTTCTTTTTGGCGAGACTAAGAAAACCTTTTAATTCGGATGTACGGCAATCTAGAGGTCACGGGTCGACCTCGATAACATCAAGCTTGGGTGTACAGTGACGAAGTTTTCTAAACGACCTATTCACCGCATATACCTCAGGTAACTTCTACCCCCCTCTCCGAAAAAAAACCATGGCATCTAAGAAAACAGCAGAAGCCATAACAAATCACCTTGCATATGGAGTCGCAAGAGAAAGAGCCCGAGAAAGGCGTTGATATCGAGGCGTCCGGTGATACAAATGCCACCGACGTTGAGTATGTGGGCTGGGACGGGCCTGAAGATCCCACGCATCCTCGGACCTGGTCTCTGACGAAGAAATGGAGTCACATTCTTGTGGTAGCCTTGATAACTTTCTTGACGTGCGAATAATCGGCAAAGATCTGAATAAAGGTTCAACATGCTAATTTTGCTAGGCCGTTTGCTTCGTCGATGGTGGCACCTGCAGTCCCTCAGTTAATGTCAGAATTTCATTTCAAAAGTGATATTCTAGGCTCTTTCATTGTATCAATTTATCTTCTTGGTTACGCGTTTGGTCCTCTGGTAGTTGCTCCCATGTCGGAGTTATACGGCCGACTTCCTATCTATCATATTTGCAATATCGGATTTATCGTCACCTCAATCGCTTGTGCCGTGAGCACAAATGTCCATATGCTTATCGGCTTCCGCTTTTTGGCTGGCAGCTTTGGATCGTCACCCATAGCGTACGTAAGAGAGAAACACGATATCCTTACACACCCGAAATCTCGCGTCATGCCCGCACGCTAACAGAAGGGCAGACTTGGTGGAGGAACGATTTCTGATATGATTGTTCAGGAAGAAAGAGGCTTGGCGTTGAGTGTTTCAGCATTCGGCTCCCTTTGGGGTCCTGTACTCGGTCCTGTAGCAGGAAGCTTCTTGGCCCAGGCGGCTGGCTGGCGTTGGATCTTTTGGGTCATCACTATAGCGGTATGCCATGTCATATGATGATACCAGAAGAGGGATCTTTACTGATCTTCAACAGTCGGGGGCCGTTTCGCTCATCACGGCCATAGTGATGCGGGAAACTTATGTACCAGCTCTTTTGGAGCGGAAAGCGAAGAAGTTGCGAAGGAAAACTGGAAATCCATCTCTTACGGTGGAACCCGCATCCTCCGGTCCCGTTTCTGCTGGTGCGTTGTTTTGGAGAACTGTTACTCGGCCATCCAAGATGATTCTGTTCTCGCCAATTATTCTTTGTCTGGGAATCTACACGGGTATCGTATTTGCATACCTTTATCTCATGCTAGTTACCTTCACAGATGTCTATGAACACAAGTACGGCTTCGGTTTAGGCGTTACTGGCTTAACATATCTTGGTATCCAGCCTTTATACACTCTACCAGTTAGGTTGTCATCTAACAATTTATAGGACTTGGAATTGGCTGTTCAATAGGAATGATTGGCTTCGGCTTCTCATCCGATCGAATCATGAAGTCTATCACTGCCAAAGGCAAAGCAAGCAAACCCGAATACAGACTTATTACTATGATTCCCGGAGCTATTCTTTTACCCATTGGGCTTTTCTGGTATGGATGGACGGCAGATAAGGGTGTGTTCTGGCTAGGTATATATCTCCAGGACATGTATTAGCATGGCCATGTCACAATCTCTTTTGCGTGTTTGGCTAACGATTAATATAGTTCCAATAATTGGCACGGGTATCGCAGGATGCGCTATAATAACCATATGGATATCCATTCAGGTCTATCTGGTCGATGCTTTTACGACGTATGCCGTCTCTGCCATTGCCGCCAATACCATCATACGCTCTGTATTTGGAGCATTTCTACCTTTGGCGGGAAAACCTCTGTATAATGCGCTAGGATTGGGATGGGGGAACTCATTGCTTGCTTTCATTGCATTGGCCATGATGCCAACGCCGTGGGTCTTTTTAAAATATGGAGAGACTATGAGAGAAAGATGGAGCCTAACGTTGTGATGAGCGTAAAATAAAGAGTGGGTATAGAGTATAGAGGAGAAGACTTGTTGGGGTCATGTTTGTGGACTGTGGTAAACCTTTGCCCATTAACTTTTGATGATTAATATTAGAAGGTTCCCCCCTCCTAAGCTCAACATACACTTCGACTTGTCACAGTCGAAACTGTGCCCGGCGTACTCATGCCTTTAACTAATATGAGTTTCTCTAAACAATGTTCGAGAGGGGTCGAAATATTTGCATATGTGAGATTCATGCAAAGCTGCTTCTCTGTATGCAACCTTTTCCCTATACCTTCTGCAGTATAGGACTTTGAGCGGCTGGAACCCTTCCATCTCAAATATCATCATATTCATGGTCTCTGCGGTAGTAAGTTGAGCAAAGGGTACCTATGTATTCGATATAGGATGGATATCATTCCTCTCATCTTGGGACACACTGTCGTCGCCATTTTTCTCTCGAGGGTTTCGGATCTTCTCGTTGTTTGATCGGCTTAGCTAGCCTTACCTTCAATTCCTTAGTGCCCTGGAATTCATGCCGACATTCTTCTCTGAATGACTGTTCCGATCGGAGGGACCCGATTACTGGTACACCAAGTGTAAGATTAGATGTAAATACTATACCTATTATATGAGTGACAAAGGCACGACATCAAGCTGCGGTCATCCTTTGAGTGCAAATCTTTTTCTATTATCGGCCAATGTAAGACTCAACTGAGTCAACTTGCTGCAGATATTCAATGTTATCGTACTTTGTAGTTCCACGGTAGATTTAACCAACGAAACAAGTGGAGAAAACTCTAGCGCTTACTTTGTTTACATAATACATTAATATTATTAGTCCATCTTCCATCCTTCCATCTACAAAGACCCAACCTCAGAACTCCCACTTCTTGAATTCCTTTCTCAACCATCAACCGCAAAAATTATCTTTCGATAATCAAAAAGATCACTCACGGGTCATAAGGGCCCGTAGAAAACTATACAACGATGCCGGTCACCGCTACTACAACAGCAGTCAACGCGCGTCAATCCACCATCGGATTCTTTGCACCACAGCTATCCGCCAATTAGTTCTACAAGTAGTTTCCAAGATCTCCAGAATTCCCCTTGGGATCATGATTCTACTCAATTAATCCATGAATATGATTTCGGTTTCGATGTAAATGCATCATGTTCTGTTTCTTCGGCACCAGATTCATTGTTTCCTCTCGATGCATTCACACTTCCAGTTTCGCAACCTCCTTTCCAGAATTCCCCTGATTGGTGGATGCCACAAACCGATTCTTCTTGCGAATTTCTTACATGGGATAATCCGTCAATGGGAGAGGATGTCGCTTTAGAGTCCTCTTTCCCTATCGCTGCTGGTACTTCTCTTGGTCATGACAATTTCCTGGGTCAATCGGATGTTGGGTCCATTGACAATATGTCTCAATCCCATTCATTTCTCGATAATCAAACCCATCGGGGTATGTTATTATTCCAACATCTCATCCATAGCAATCCATTAACATACTTCCCCCTAGCAATATCCACCGATCAACCTTCCCCTCCTTCTCCCAATCCCCAATCAACAACCTCACAAACCCACTCATCTCCATCCTCACCCCCCTCTTCCAAAGTACGCACACCCACCAGCTCTTCAACAAGCATGTCACGAGTTGAAAAACGTAAACTCAATACGTTGGCCGCTCGTCGATATCGTCAAAAACGCGTCGATCAAATGAGTAGCCTCGAGGCTGCATTGAAAGAAGCCGAGCGTGAAAGAGATGCCTTGAAAGTTCGTGTTGCGAAATTGGAGGGCGAGACGGATATCTTGAAGTCGTTGTTGAGGAAAAAGGATTAGGATAGGATGGATGGATGGATGGATTGGTTTCGTGTGTGTTGAGTTTGGTGGGTTGATTATCGATACTTGAATTTAATTGTCATTTACCAGTTTTATTTTTGAAAGTGTGATAAGTGTAATGCGAAAGGATGTGAGACTTTCAGACGATGTCGGTTTGATATTTCATGGACCAGCAGAAATGGTCACTCATATCGGCAAAATGGGTTGTAATCTTGGTCTTGATGAAGGTGGTATCTAGGCTTCGGAGTAGTTCTGGAGTACTTACATTTCTTGTTCATATGTTTCTTCTATCCATCATTGCGAATTCTCTTTGAGTTTTAATCATCACCATCACCATCATATTCTCTACTAGGTATCTCATTATATACATATCCCAATTCCATCTTCTAAATCTGCAAGCCTTTTTATCCGCAAGATATGATGGCGATGATGATCAATATCCCATCACCATCTCTCACCATGAGTCGAAATGAACGACGCGTACATGGCGGCTCGTACTCTACATGAATGATCATTGATTACCTACACTTCTTCCTCAATACCCCTCCCTTTTCCCCTTTACACACAGAAAGTTACAATTCTTCATATTTTTTCAACCATATAAGTATAATTGGGAAATTCCGTAAGCCCAAGCTCTCTTGATAGGTATGGTTATTCGTATCCCTCGAGCAAATTTCCCATGCCTCCATCTCTTCACCCCAATCCCAAAATCCCAGTAATTTCAACATCCCCAAACATATTTTGTTTAAAGCCGAAATCGAGTCATCGTGCTCAATATGAGTCCAACCAGCCTCCTTGCAAAAACTCTGGCGTGAATCTTGGTGGAATATAAATATAATCGGTATGTGATTGGTGCATCGCATTGTATCGCATTGTATTGCATTGTATTGTATTGTATTGTATTGTATTGCGTTGCGTTGCGTTGACCCACGAAATGAACCTTGGAAATTCATGGATGCATACTTCGTACATGAGCCATTATGAGTCATTTTGGCTCATTGTCACGTGGATACTCTAGGTGGTAAGGTTACGATGAGAGTGGAGTACCTAGTGTGGTCTGAGCGTTTGAGCAGAGAGAGAGGGGGTGGGGATTATTTTATCTCATCCTCAGACCCACAGTGATTGATTACATAATAAACATAAAATATAAAATCATTAAAATGGACCAATCAAAAGCATATAAAGTAAACATACGATCACTGTAAAGTCTGAAACTATTTGGTTACGGCTTTGGTGTAAATAGTAACATTTTGCTTTTTTTCAATTTTTTTAAGTATTATTTAAAATTCAATTAATTATTTATATATTTTGAATTAGATTTAGTATATAGAGTTAAATTTTCTGATTATTTTGATATATATTTTATTATTATAAATTTATTAATTTAGAGAAATTTATATTTTTGAAAGTTGAAAATTAAAGTTTTGAAATAATAATATTTTATTATTCTAAATATGTTTATAGTTATAAATTAACTATTATTATTACTTTTAATAATAAAAGTTATATTTTAGAGATTCTAAAACTTAGTTTATTTTTATAATATAAATAGATTTTTTAAAAAAAGTATAGTTGTTAATTTTGAAAAAGGTAAATGGTTGATATTTTAAAATATTAAAATATCAATTACTTAATTTTTTTAAAATCAATTATTATTATTACTTTTAATAATAAAATTTATATCCCAAAAATTCTAAAACTTAGCTCATCTTTATAGTATAAATAGGTTCTTCAAAAAAAGTATAGTTATTGATTTTGAAAAGGTTGAGTGTTTAAAAAGCTTTAGAACCTTAAATTTCAGGCATCCCTCTTCGAACTTGAAAAAGACCTTTTCCACCTTCTTTGCCCCCCCCTTTCTCAACTTCTACTACCTTTTGAATAGTTCTACTATCTCCTAGTAGTTCTTAACATCTTTTATATACCCCTACATTATAGAATAGCTTTTCAGACTTCTAAAACGCTTAATTCTACTCTTCAAAATACCAACAATATCAACAACACTACTCTACTACTACTACCACCAATATACCCCCAACGCTACTAATATAGTTCGCAAATCTATACAATATTTAAATCAAGTAAACGATTCGATTGTATCTAATTTTAAAGTTAATATATAAATATTAAAGTTGTTGAAGTGAACTTTTGATACTTATAAATTAAAATATATAATACTATTTTAAATCAACCACACAATTTAAAAATTTAAATCAGATTCAACAAATACTATAAAACAAGCACATTCGAATAGTATAATTATTTTTATAATAACTTGTTGATATTAAAAAGAACTATACCTTTAAAAAGCTATCATCAAAGTAATTTAAGTTTACACCAAAAACGCAACCAAACTTTCTCAGATCCTCGTAGAGATAAACGTTTCCTTCGCTTTGATTAATCCGATTTAGAATTTAAAAAAAACCATGCGTTTTTAAGTTAAAATGGCTTAAAATAGTAATTTATTCTAAAATAGCTCAAAATGGTATAGAACGTTAAGTCTCTCGAAGTCTGAAATTTGAGATTAGGATTATTCGGGTGGGGATTATTCGTGTAGCGAAGCGTATGAAGTTATTTGGAATGATCTTTATTTTTATCTACCTACCTAGTATATGTTTTATCTTTTATTTATGTGAGAAAGAGGAAGAGAAAGAGATTTGTAATTGTTGAGGTGAAATGAAAATTGCTGGTTGGGCTGGTTGGGTTGGTTGGTTGGATGGTGATGAATGGCTGGATGGTGTGAAAGGGAGGGTCTGCGTTTAGGCTTTAGGGGTAGGGGGTGAGGCGATGAGAGGGAGATGAGAAATAGGAAGTTCATGGCCTGTCCTGAGGCTAAGATGGTATGAAGAAGAAATCCGATTCAAAAGCGGGTGGTATTGGTAGGTTATGATTGCATTATTGGCAACTTGAGTCTGTTGTCACGATAATGTCACGCGTCAAATGCTTTACCTTCGCAGTATTTGCGAGGATGTATTTGCGAAGATGTACTCTGTTTTCGAAAATATATTTTAGATGTCGTTATCACATCACACCCTCGTTCTTCGATACAAAATCGAAACCTTATTGACTGACTGTTGATTCATACTCCCTGGTCCTGATACCAATAATGTCGAGTCAGTCATTCATCATTTTTATTTCAAAGATATGCGTCATGTTTTTGAGTCTTGAGTATTATGATTCTTTCTCTTTACTTTACTTTGCTTTTCTTGAACTTACTTTACTTTACTTTCTTTCTCCCTTCCGACTCTATCTTTTCCTCATCCTTTACATTCAAGCTAAGATCATCGAACATCGAACATCAACCCAATCAGGTACAAATCGCCGTTAACATATCGCATATCAGATATCACATTCCACATGGCCTCCACAGAATCCCATCACATCTCTCTTCCTAAAATGGGCAAGCTTAAGAAGTACGTGGTGAAACGATGGAAATCTGTTGAACGCTATGGGGTACCCGGATGTCGCACCATCTTCTACTACAACCACCAAGTTGATAGGGTGCTCAAGGCTATTGTAGACAATCAAGTAGAGGTGCAGTCGGTTATTGGTGCCCGGGAGAAAGAGGCCCTGGAGATGTCGGCGAGGTCGTGGGAGAGGGAGAGGGCGCAGAGGGCGAGGGCGCAGAGGGCGAGGGCGGAGAGGGCGAGGGCGAGGGCGGAGAGGAATTCTTCATCTGCATCTAATGGGAGAAGAGAAAGTGGGGACTGGGGAGATGAGGATTCGGTGGTGACGCTGGTGTTTGTTGATGATGAAGAGATGGGAAATTTGGAAGGGAGGTCTTTGTTAGAAAATGGGTGGGAGTATGCGGGTACGGTGACGGAGATACTCGAAGGAGATGATTTGAGGGAATTGGAAGAGATGTGGGAAGAGATGCATCGCGAACATCTCGAGAGGAATGAAGGAGTTGCGGAGGAGACGGGGTTGTAAGTGGGCCGGGGCCGGAAGGTTTCTGGGAAGACGAGAGGGTGCGGGAGTGTTTGAATTGTATTGGTGCATGGTTTGATGGGTGCGACATTGGTAGGGGGATGGAGGTTGGGGTGGAGGTTGGGTTGGATGATGAGGATCTGAGTATGCGAAGCATTGTGGATGTTGGGTGCATGGCTTTTTTGTTGTTTTAATGCGTGGGTGTGTGGATATTTGAGTGAGTGCAACCGGGGGCTCGGGGCCATTGATAGACAGGAATAGTTTCTGGGTTTTGGTTTCGTTGGATTTTTAGAAGTGATGAAAATAAGTATCGTCACTATCAACGTTTAGCTCTGTGATGTGTTCTAATGTGAGATTGACAGAGATTGACATAATCGCAACGAGTAAAGGTGATGAGTGCATACCCAATTTTCTATTTTTTCCCCTTTCAAATGTAAAATTAAAAGACCCATATATTATAGCTTAAAGGTAATCAAAGACGCCCTATTCCTTCTGGTAGTAATTTATCAAATTGAGATACTGAGATTCGTACAATCATAACGAAAGAACAGAATAAGGCGTTATGATTCGAAAGTCACGAATATAAATATTTACAAACTTTACATCTTTGAATTTTATATTATTAAACTTAATTTTTTGTAATATGTATATTGATATTTAATGTAATTTTTATAAAAATTAGATAATTATTTTTTAATATTTTTTGTTAAGTATAAAATCTAGTAATAAAATGAAAAATAATTGAAAAGTTAAAAAAAAAAGTATAAATTTACTAGTAAAATAAGCGAAAACGTTAAATATTTTGAAAAACGCAACTTTAAACGTAATAATAATTATAAATTAAAAGTTTTAAATAAATTAAAATTTTATAAATAGATTTATTAATATCGAATTAAAATATATACAAAATCTTAAACAATTCTAATTATATTTATTTATTTATTTGAATTATTGAAAATGTAGTATAATAGCTATTTTAGGTGGGGTTTTGGAAAATGCCTATTATAAGTGAACGGTAACTGTAAAGGCAGAAAAAAAAATATACTCAAAGCAAACTACTTCGGAGGAAGAGGGAAAGAGATTCGAAACTTGTGGAAAAGATGGACGCAGAGGAGAAACGTTGGATGGAGGAATTGAACCTAGCTGATGCTAAGCGTTCAAATATGTCCCCCCCAGTTCACTGTTAATTATTTCCGATAGAAGGATGACAAAATTCGCAATGTACATAGGACAAGATATATGCCAAGTCTTGGCAAACTTAATGCTAGAGGTGGATACTGCGAGGATTGCAAAGATGATTTAGGGCAGGAAATTATGGAAGAATGGCGGAGCGTGATGTTAAGGCTTGGTTAGAACTTAGATGGGGATGAATAACCGCAAAGTTCAGTAGACGAGCATTTCAGGAAGGAGGTCTTTTAGGAATTAAAGCGTGACCTTCAATCAAAAATTGTTGAGCATCAAGTGTCATTGCAGGTGAAGTGATTATATGATCAACAAAGCATCAAGGTAATCACAGACACAGACAACCATTCCTTAAAGCACTGGCTACTGATTTAGATTATAATCCAAACTATAAGCTGCTGCCCCTCACAACTTTACAAGTACATCTTAACCATATCTCATAACTCTTTTGATTTTCTTCCCAACCCACATCTCCCAAAACTAGATTATACTTTACACTCATCCATTAAACAATCTACATTCAAACATACATTCCCACTTATGATTAAAAACAAACCACAAACCACCTGGGCAAGACCATTCATATTCAAATTCACATCAATCTCTATATATATCTCCATAGCAAAATTCCTCTCGCGCCACCTCAAGTACCTCAAGCACCATAATCACCCAAACCTCCAACCCCCAACTCAAAATCCTAACTCCTTCATCATTATCCAAAAAAAAAAAAAATACAAAAATGGATGAGTGATAAGTGAGATTATTAAAACTATTAAGATCTCTACAGACTACAATCATATCATTATAAAATTTTAAAAATCTAAAATAAAGTAATAACATCACATTTATTAAACACATATAACTCCTTACCTACAATTTCCTTAGCGGGTGAAAAAAATGAGGTTCAAGAACAAACTCAAGGTCCTTTATATCACAACCATAACCTAGAATCCTGAAACAATATCAACAAGTCTCAATCAACATACCAATGTAGCTTGCCGACCTATAAACAATCCCTCCCATTCAAAATTCTTCTCCTCAAAATCACAATTAGCAGTCACACAAATAACAGTCACAACCTCACATACAATCCCCAATCAGCAAGATGAATGAGAGAGATACAAAAACGCGCATTTTATTGATCAGATAATAAGGAACAAGAAGACCATTCGTATTAGTCAGTAGATGAGAACATAAAGACCGCAAATAAAAAGAGAAACCTGTCGAGATCTACAAAGAACTCAGATCGTGGTGACTCTTGCTCAGATATCCATCCATCCATCCATCCCTTAAAAACAGTTACATAAAATTTCGCAATTTACCTCCTATTCCCTTCCTGCGTTGCGAGAATAACAGTAAGAACAATTGAGACAAACTGGGTGAAAAGAAACATATGGTGATGTGAAGACAGACGTCACAGTACATGTAGATGTGAGTGAACTGAGACCAATACATCTATCGAGTCCATCCATTTGAAAATTTCATAACGATCGGAGGCCGTAAAGCGAAAGAAAAAAAGTGATCTGTAGTCGTTGTGCGTACAAAAGCAAAAACGCCCAAGGAAAACCTAGCCCAACTGGACGTCGTAGTCTCATCAAGATAAAAACCGGAAATTGCCCCACAGGCGAAAGTCGAGAGCGGTGATTGCTATGTAAAGCTGTTGCAATGTTGATGTAACCTTTTGTGGGGAAAATGGAGAGGAAATTGAATAGGCAGAGGAGGCTAGACAAAGTAGCGTGGATTGTGAGGTGAAATGACGAGTAAACCTGGATCGTACGATTGTATGGATTTTCAAAGCACAATAAGCAAAGTAAAGCCAGTATCAGTAACGTGTAACAGGAAAAGTATTGGGGGGCCCGACGAGGAAAAGTTGCGATTAGGCGAGAAGTCAAGGTGAAATGTCAAGCGGTGGTTTAAACCTCATCATCCTGTGCTGAATCATCGACATAAAGTCGACCTCGTCTCTGTCCCTGGATCATTTCCTCATTACGGTTGTACGTGTTGCGTCGCTTATTTAGCATTAGTTCAACTGGGCTTTGTTGACGATACCTGGGTTCTTCATACTCTTCACCTTCTGAACGATCTGGCTCTTCTTGAACTGCAACCGTTACGGAGGATTCATCTTCTTCTCCAGAACGAGTGGTATCTTTGATGAGTTTCTCAAAGCGCTCTTCAAAGTCATCAAGTGCTTTTAATTCAGTCTGAAGCTTGCGGCGTCTTACACCGACCTCGTCATTCTCTTCCATAAGTTGTTGGCATTTGGCAACACCTGGATGCTGTTGTTAGCTAGTATTACTTTTTATTCCCAGAAAATCAACATACCAGTATCAGGGTGATTAGTGCCAAGCCTGGTTTCGAGGAGATCTTCAATTCTTTCTTTGACATGGCGGAATAGGCGATTGTTTATAGAAATGCAAACACTATCGATATACCTGTTTGCTGCTACAAGATAATATCCTCTGATATATGCTGCAACGTCGATCTCATTTTGAAAGGGATCTTTACCCAATTCCTCCAAGGTGACCTTTTCCACAAGTCTCTTTGTTTCTATGAGATAGGCTTCCTTATCAGTAGGTTTTGCCTTCAATTTATTGTGGCCACAGTATATCTCTTTCTCCACGAATCTGATAGCACGAACTCTATGACGAACTTGTTGAAGGTCCAACTTCTCAATCTGTTTTAGTTTCTGGATGCCTTCCTGATCCATAGTGAATGGACTGTATGCTTCGAGCTCGTAAAGATCATCTAGCGCTTTCACTTGGTCCTTGAAAAGCTCTTCATCAATCCATTTAGTAATGATATCGATAGAATCCCGGTATAGACCCGTCTGTTGGTATGGACCTAAGATCTTCTCCACAATCTTTCCGATCTCAGATCGCAACAGATTAATGACCCCCATAAGCAGTACACGGGTAGGTTGCTGCCAGTCACCCACGGCTTTTTCACAAAAATGCTTGTAAACTGGTGTATTGACCATATCGGGGAGGCCCATATAAGTATGATTTTCGATCTTTCTTCGTATCTCGCCAATGCTTGCAAAGCCTTTGCCGTAAGACGAGTGTCCCTCGAAGATAGTGTTTTTGAAAGGATTTGAACGCGGATTGGCCATGGGTCTCGGGGTCTCCGATTTAACTCGATTCTTTGAAGGTGAATTATCTGTACTCATTTGACTATGTCTGCGTCTTCGATTACTCCCAGGCACAGGGATACTTTCAACAGGCATTGGTTCCTGAGGAACAAGAGCACCCTGAACAGACCTACCAGCTGGAGGTACGTCCATGACTTCATCGTCGCCATCGTCATCATCAAGATTGATGACTTGAACTTTCAATATATCCGACCGATCTGAGACAGTTATCTTTGGTTTGTTATGTATTATCAATTGGTGAAATTGACGAGAGATTTTGGTCCACTCCCCGTGGAAAGTTGTCTCTGATGAATTGTTCTCGCTGCTCATAACTTTCTGCACATTTTGGCTGAAATTGTGCAACAAGCGTGTAACATGAAGTTGTACGTTATGGTTCGGCAGCTCAGGAAGCCCCTTCAGCTCTTTGGCGATAACATTTTTGCGATTGGCGATCCTGACTTTGATATCAGGGAGGCTATAGAGAAATTGTTAGTAGGAACCAATAATAATAAAAATGCGGCTGATCACGAACCTTTTGGCGATTGAATCCGCAAGAAGTTTAGAAAGTCCTGATTGGATTTTTGGAACTCCACATTTGCTTTGAAACTTCGACCATTTTCCCTGCCACAATTCATTTGTTTTGAAGAATTCCTCCTCATCTCTTTCAGCTTGAGCATGATAATCCTTATTATCAGCTCGAAAATCTGGTCCAGGCTGTTTGGTTACACGCCATCCATGACCCAAATGATGTTCTTCTCCGCTCAAAATCTTCTCCCAATCATTAGTACCGTCTCTTTCCACAACTGTATCAGGCTTTGTTAAAACACCCATGCAACGATCTGTCGCACGTTCTTCTTCAATAAGTGACTTTGCTCTCGATAAAACTGCTTCTACCTGCATGGTCATAGCAAAGACGATCAGTGTATTGGGGGTTCGTATATACCTGTCCAATGTTAGATATAATTGAACGCGAAAGGGTGGAGATAGGAGTTTGAAGAAGACAGTAATCACTTTTTAGCAATGTTTTCGAAAACCTTGATGAGATACCTCTGGTCATTCTTGGGCGTATTGGCAATGATACCTGGAAGGTCAAAGAAAGACAATGTGGGTAGACCTGGACCTGAGATCTCGACTTTCACATTGTTTGGTGTGACTTCAGCTTCAGTTGAAGTGTTGTTGTTCAGATAGTGCGAGCCACTGCCTGGAATAAACTGCGTATAATCCTGGTTGTGATTAAGAAGAGCAATCTGTGCCCATTTCATCGCATCCTCTAGCTTGGTATGGTCTGTAATTTTGACAAACTCTTTAAAAACCAACTCTTGCTCGAACCAGGGTGGAAACGGATTGCTCCTGGTGACATCCCGATCTTTGAGAGGAGTTTTTGGGGTGCGGTATCCGTACTTCTGACGAAGTGAAATTGTGCAACTCCACGTATCTGCAGATTTGGTAATAATGTTCGCAGGACATCTTGTGCAGCATCCACTGTTCTGGGGTAGAATCATACCAGAAATGCGGCTGATGAGAGTTGATTTGCCAACACTTTGATCCCCTACAACAACGATCTTTGGGAGATCGACAAAATGCTCTACATCATGATTCTCCAACTCGCTCAGAGCTTCGATCAATATTTTTGAATGCTTGGCAATGTGATAAAACCCGCTCATACCGTCGAGGCTTGGGGTTATGTCACGACTATCAGGTTCTTCGTAAGCGTAACGAGAAGGATGATGAGATGCTGCAAAAGAACCCACGATTAGTAAAATTACATGATGAAATCGAGTACTGTATCTTACCACTCTCGTAATAGCGATCTCGATTAGAGTTGACTTGATACTGCGAGTTTGGAGAAAGATGAAGCCCTCTGGCGTTTTGACTGGTCTGCACTGTAGATCTTTGGAAGGTTTCCTGTTTGACGGTTCGTGGGCCTGATGGCAATCTCGTGCGGACAGGATTTGCTAATTGACTGCCTTTTGCAATGACTTCTTCCTTTTGGCTTTTAGTGGTTCGGGAAGCCATGCTGACCATCTTATATTAACTTGCACTTGTATTATTCTATATCAATTGCGTATCAGCGCCTGCAATTATCAATAAATTTACATGCATGGAAGCTGTGAGATCGCGCAGTGCTGCCTGCTAGGTAAACCAAAATGGAAAGATGGAATGCGATACCTTGTGAAAGTGAGAGATGGAAGTAAGAAGCCAGATCTCAGCTTAGTAAAGATCAGTAATGAAAGTATGAGGTCTTGTTCATGAAGGCTAAAGGTCGTTTCAAGTCAAAATCGACCAGCAGAGATGGAAGACCTTTTCCGATCTAGAATCTGTGGGACAAGAAGAGATTGTCTCAAGGCAGTAACTTCGAGGTTGTGCAGCAAGAGAACAATAGCAAACACGTTCGAAGCTTCTGCAGGCAGAGTCGTAGATATTGAATAAGGTTTGATACGAGGCAACGCACAAGAAATATGAACAAGAAAAAAAGTGGTTGAAAATAAAAGAGAAAGAGAAGGGATCGAATATTTTTAACCCTTCGTAGTAGAGAACGCGACCGCGTAGAGTGTTTGCATATGGATAGCCTAGAAAGTGAATAAAAACTTCCGTCCAATTAAAGGTTAGAGAATATCAGAGTGAATGATAGATTGCAAGCTGAGCTGATCAGCAATCTCAAAAAGCGAATCTATTGAACAACTATCAAGTTTATATGGCCTACCTTAACAAATTTGATAGGCTCTTATAAAACTCCAAAGAGTGACCAAAATTCAAATGGATTCTGAAAGGCTAGAGAATCTGATAGAACTTCAGATATGCAGCTGCGCCTTCATCCTGGAAGCCACTGCTGCCAACTTTGGAAGTTTTCCTTTCCAGGAGGTAGACCAGCTTTGAATCCAAAATGATAGAATTTACTCTCATCACCTCGGGGAATGAGTAGTTGGGCCCCTTCACCCATGTCCGTTTGACATGCCTACATCGAATCTCCAATAGAATTGATGCTGGTAGCCTGGCAACTAGGATTTTGGATTTGCTTTTTCTCTCGATTCGGGTTCTTGCATTCAAACGGATATCAACATAGGAAGGCTGGCTGTCATTCAGCTCAGTGATATTGCCAGCGAGACATGGTTATGTTTGTTGGGAGTCAAGTGTTGGAGTGTTGGAGTGTTGGAGTCTGAGTCTGAGTCTTGTAGTGTTCAAGTGTTCAAGTGTTCAAGTGTTCAACTGTTGAACTGAACTTTGAAGTTGAGGAAGTTGAAGTAAAAAGAACTTTGGAATGAGGGGAAGGGAGTTTTGTGGTCCGTGTCCTTGATATGTTTAGGCACGGACCAACTGAACTCTCTTAGTAGAATCTCTGAAATCTCACACTCACATCTATAACCAAAGCCAGGTGTTCATGTTTATTATCCATTAGACTATTTAAAAACATAGAAAAGAAAACATCCGCATCACAAATCTCTTTGAACAACACTTCAATCATTCAATAAATATGTCTTTACAAATTCCTCACAGAGAAAGACCAGGCAGTGCTGCTCAAGCTGCAACAAAGGCTGTCATTTTGGTAAATATCTATGAAAATCAATTAATTCCCCATGGCATGGAAGAAGGCTGATGATGAGGCTACTAGGTTGGTGGACCATCCAGAGGAACCCGCTTTAGACCATTGTCCTTGGATCTTCCAAAGGTATGTAAATACTACATTCTTCCTGCTCAGAAAATTAACTGATAAACTGACTGCTACTACCACCCATAGCCCCTCTTCGAAGTCGCTGGTCATCCTATCGTTTGGCACTGTCTCACCGCCATCGCAAAAGTTCCCTCCATTCAAGAAGTATGCATGATTGGATACTACGACGAATCTGTTTTCCGCGATTTCATCAAGGACGCTGCGCACGAATTTCCTCAAATTAAGATTGTTTACCTTCGAGAATATCAAGCTCTGGGAACTGCTGGAGGTTTATATCATTTCAGAGATGCTATCCTTAAGGGACGACCGGAACGTTTCTTCGTTCTTAACGCAGATGTTTGTTGTTCATTCCCATTGAATGATATGCTTAAGCTATTCGAGGACAAAGATGCTGAAGCTGTTATTCTTGGTACTCGTGTTAGCGAAGATGCTGCCAGTAACTTTGGTTGCATCGTTTCCGATTCACATACCCGCCGAGTTCTTCATTACGTTGAGAAGCCAGAATCGCACATCTCGAACTTGATCAACTGTGGTGTCTACCTTTTCGCAACCGAATGTATATTCCCTTCTATTAGAACCGCCATCAAGCGCCGTACCGATCGCCCACGTCTCGTTTCCTACCCCTCCTCCGAAAACCTCGAATCCTCATTCTTCCAAGATGACGAAGATGTACAAAAGAATGAAGTTCTTAGATTGGAACAAGATATCTTGAGTGATCTCGCAGATAGTAAACAATTCTTCGTTCATGAGACCAAGGATTTTTGGAGACAAATTAAGACCGCTGGTTCAGCCATTCCAGCTAACGCATTATACCTTCAAAAGGCATCACAAACTGGATCTAAGGAATTGGCTAAGCCATCTGCTAATATCCTTGCACCTGTATTCATCCACCCAACTGCACATGTCGATCCAACTGCCAAACTTGGGCCTAATGTTTCAATTGGTCCTCGTGCTGTTATTGGTGCTGGAGCTAGAGTAAAGGAGTCAATTGTTTTGGAGGATGCCGAAATCAAGCATGATGCTTGTGTTCTCTATTCTATCATTGGATGGAATAGTAGAGTTGGTGCTTGGGCTCGTGTTGAGGGAACACCTACACCAGCTAATAGCCATACCACAAGCATTATTAAGAATGGTGTCAAGGTTCAAAGCATTACTATTTTGGGTAAAGAATGTGGTGTTGGTGATGAGGTTCGTGTACAGAACTGTGTCTGTTTACCATTTAAGGAGTTGAAGAGGGTAAGATTCCTTTTCCAATATTACCTTTGGATTCGAGCTAACAAGTGCAGGATGTTTCCAATGAAGTCATCATGTAATTGATCAATGAGAGGCTTGTGAGCGGGAAAATTTTACAATTAATACTATGGCGATTTTTCGTAATGTTTCCCACTGACTACTTTTGGTGATGAAGAAATTCAAAAAATTATGTGTCATAGATCAAAACCCATTTTGAGTACAGAGGACTAGGTAGTTCAATATGAATTCTAATAATATCACCATATGCCCAGGTGACACCCGATCATATGGTTTTTCCGACAATCCTCGGCTCGGTAACGAAACACAGGAATGTGTCGGGCATGGCACGGCAAAATGCCCTCAACAGCTTCTCTCTCATCCTCTTCCTCCTCCTTTTCATCAAATCTATTGGTCACTGCAGATAGCTTACTAACACCAATATATCTCCAATCAATGCTGGTCATTTGCAGTTGCAGTCCGACAATGCGATTGTTTTTAGATGTTCTAAACTGGGCAGTCTAGGCACCTCCGAAGCTGTAAAGATTTCCCCGATGTAATATACTTTGATGTATGTTCTGTAGGTTTGTTATTCATCATGGTCTTGAGGGTAAAGTTAATTGGCGTGATGTCATGCGATGATGCGCCATAGAGGTGCGGGGAGGGAATAGCTTCTTTGTACGAGAGTGAATATTTAAGGTTGGAATGGTCCGCGAGTTTTTGCAATTGACGATCACCCTTCGGTTTCAAAACGATTATTCGAGAACCGATTATAGCAATCCAGCAAACAAACATGTCTACACAAACACCCCATCCCCAACATGGTGTTCCTTGCGGTACAAGTACACCTCAACCGGGTTTACTCAATACCCCCGCTCCAGGCGTATGTTCTCCCCCCATCCCTCATTCTGACAAATACAAACCACTAATCCAACTGCTCAGGTATCCTTCTACACTCCCCTCCAAATCCCCCCCTCGGGAACAGCCCTCTCCCCCAATCCCCCCAAACTCTTCACCCCCCTCCACATCCGCTCCCTCACCCTCCAAAACCGCATCATGCTCTCCCCAATGTGTCAATATTCCGCTTCAAACGGTCACTTCACACCCTGGCACATGGCACATTTAGGTGGTATAATCTCACGGGGTCCCGGGTTGTCAATGGTAGAAGCGACTGCTGTTCTCCCCGAAGGTCGTATTACGCCTCAAGACTCGGGTTTATGGTTGGACTCCCAAGGTGCCAAATTAGCAGAAGTGGTTGAATTTGCGCATAGTCAGGGTCAACATATTGGTATTCAATTGAGTCATGCGGGGAGAAAGGCAAGTATGGTAGCGCCGTGGCTTGATCGGGCTGCGTTTGCAACTGCAGATGTAGGGGGCTGGCCTGATGATGTTAAAGCACCTAGTGCCCTTCCTTACGACGAACATCATTGTACCCCTTCCGCCATGATACTTTCCGACATAAGAGTTCTAGGATTTACTCGTTGTATACCTTATATTTTTCAACTATTTTTATTATAAATTAATAGTAAATTAACACCACATTATTTTTTATTAAAATTTGAAATATATATTAATAAATAGTAGCTAATTTCTTTATTTTAATTATATCTTTAATTTTGTATATTAATTTTTCAATATACAACCTAAAATTTAAGGGATTAATAAGTTTCTATAATCTTTTTAACTTTTTTTTCAACTTTTCAATAAAAATGAGTACAAAGGATAGTTTTTTAAGTTCCTTTTTTATCCAACACTACACCTTCTCAATAAAGTTAAGGTTTAATAAAAAAAAGGGGCTAGTAAAACCTCGTACGTAGTACTAAAATCGGGTTCTTCAAACATACCCTAAATGCACCTTTACCCCATCCTCCATATATATATAATCAAATCCTAGTTTATTAAAAAGTAGAAATATAATAAACTTAAATATCTATTTAAGATATACTTTCAAGGTTATACCCCTATCGTTTTTGATTTTTTTTATAAAAATTAATAAAGATTTATAATTCTAATTTAAAACACCCCATATTATAATAAATGTTCTTCCTAACCTGTATATTGATTTTATACAATTTGTACACCTCTTTTTTTCAACCCTACAAATCACCCATATTCTACTACGCTTCCCTAACTTAAAAGTATATTTGTTTGATTATATAACCTTTCTCTAATTACCCTTTCTCTCCCTTTAAGCAGCAGCATCGGTTGTTCTTTATTAACAATATTTGTATGCAAAATTTAAACGTTTTTTTGTTTGGGTTTTTAAAATAAATAATTTAGGGCAAGTTATACAACGTTTATAGCTATATTTGTGTAATTCCTGATGAATTGTACACATTGATGTTTTTATTTTTAGTATATTTTTAACCTATTCAAAAGTTATTCTTCTTTTATTTTAATCTTTTACTAAAGCCTTTATAATTCTACAAATCTTTTTAATGGTCATTATAGAGGGCTTATAGATTTTACCTTTCCGGGTGTGTTGCTTTAAATTAGATTTAAATATGTTTCATACAATGCTTCATAGTATATCCAAATTTTGTTGGATTTAAAACCATAATTTCCCAAACTTATGTACCTGAAATATTTTAGTATAACGAGGAGTTGTCCAATTTTGATTAAATTTATGATTTTTGTTGCTGTTCTCGAATTGAATAACCATATTTAATTTGAAAAAAAAATATTGAATATTAAATTTATGGTAAATTATTTATATTAAGGTATATGGAGTGGGTGGTTTGGTAGAATTTTGGAGAAGTATACAACAAGAAGATTCTAGAACTCTTATAAAAATTCAAAGATGCATGGTTAGCTGCCCTGAATCGCGCACTAAAAGCTGGATTCGACGTTATTGAAATCCACAATGCGCACGGTTACCTCCTTTATGAATTTTGTTCTCCGGTTTCTAATAAACGCATGGATCAATATGGAGGGAGTTGGGAAAATCGAGTCAGACTCACGCTTGAGATTGTGGAACTTACGAGAGCGAATATTCCGGAGGACATGCCGCTGTTTTTGAGGATTAGTGCGACGGATTGGTTGGATTATGAGGGGTTTGGAGAAGATTCATGGAAAGTTGAGGATTCTGCAAGACTTGCTCACATTCTCGCTGAAAGGGTGGTTGATCTTATAGATGTCTCATCGGGTGCAAATCATCCCAAACAGAAAATTACAGCAGGACCAGGATACCAAGCTCCATTGGCCAAAGTGATCAAGAAAGCTGTGGGTGAGAAGATGTTGGTTGGGACGGTGGGGATTATTACGAGTGGGGTTCAAGCGGAAGCGTTGCTGAGTGGGAAGGG
>NGKI01000005.1:305487-330086 GCA_002162615.1 Myriosclerotinia duriaeana
TATATTAATTTATAAATTATTAATAAAAATATTTATATAATAAAAATATTATAATAATAAAGAGCAAATTGATTTTAAACTTATAAACTATTATAAATAATATAAAGTTTAATAAGAATTATAATAAAACTAAATTTAAATCAAATTTTCTTGAAAAATAAAAAGTTTGAAAATTTATATGTTTATAGTATAATATTTAATATAATATTTAATATAATATTTTATATAATACTTTATATAATACTTTATTAAATATTTTTTTCAAAAAAAAAGTAGTTATGTGATATACACGTGAAATCTGTTTTTTTGATTTTTGACCACCTATGTTTCAAAATATTTTGAAAAACTTTTTTTTTCTTATATTTTATTATTTTTAAAAAGATTAAATAATTTTTAGAATTTATTTTTTATTTTAATATACTCCCCTGATTTAGGGCTTTTTTTTGATATAAAAATATTTTACTTTTTTTTCTGAAGAATTTTTTGTATGTGTTTGCCTGTCCACGACTGTATCTGAGCTACTGAGTCGTGAGAAAAACAACCTTGGAACTCAACATATATTAGAAACTTGGCGAAGTTGGTAGGACTATTGCATGTATCTTACAAGCAAGCATAATTGAAATATCCGTTGTTGATACATGTTGCTGCGAAATATGCACGGATTTCCTTAAAGGATGTGTTTACCAGCCAACTTACTTCTTGGCTTTTCTATTATAACACTCTGAGCCTCTGGTCGGAAGTTAAGGGGTTGATGCCCCGTATACTGGGGTCGACATGTATGGCGGGAAAAAAAAATAGATTTATATCAAATTACCGCGTTCGAGGACAAGAGTAGCGGGGAAATGGAGATTTTCTTTCAAAGCACAATCTAGGTGAGGCTTAGGGGGACAATGAGGAAGTGAAGACATGTTACATAGACTGATGAAACTTGAGGAGTTGGATCTTGATTAGTCGAAACTACCTCACGTGGAAGTATACATGGCTTAATGCAAGTCTTCCAACTTTTCGCCGACGGGATGAGGATCGAGGATAGAGAGGGCTAGGTATGAGTGTGTTATCTATGAGGAGTGTAGTTTGAGTAGTTAATTTACGATTGTTGATGAAAACTGAATACGTTTCATAGATCAGAACCATTAAAATGATACTTTCTGTGCCTCTAGAGCAAGTACTTGCTCCCCCGATGTTTTGTTTCCTACTGTCGGAGATCTTGCGAGGTAGAATATGAGAATTCCAGCTAGAAAACAACAGATGCTGTATCTCACACTGAAAGGAAGATATATCAATTCGTTCTGGATAAAAGTTTTATCATCTGTTATTTTCACCAGGTCTTTCAACAACACATAGATTCGGAATCCATGATCTTGTACTGTGGTAGTCTCCTCCGAAGCCTTTGGTTTGGTCTGAACTACTTTCTGTGGCGGGCGAAGATTTTCTTGGGTATAGAGCGGATGGAGCCGGAGATTCGAACGCATTGTTAGAGTTAAGGAGGTCAAGGAAAAGGATTGGGTTTCGGTGAGAGTGGTTTATTGGGGTGGTATGGTTGGTACTGAATATAAATATGTGAGGGAGGAGGACGAGAAGGAAACGGTAGAGGTGTACAAGGTGTGGACTGTGTGATTACTGGTTCTAGAGCATAAAATACTGTGCTGATTTTTGCATTGCACGTTTAGCTGGTTTTCCAAATAACGAATAGGGAAGTTATCCTTGGAACGTTTTCCAAAATGTGCAACATGTTTCTGTATGCACTGCATATCCAAACGATGAATTAAGAGATATCCCGCACTTCAGATAATCGAATTGCATGAGTTTTTATCAACTTGTAATTGACTTGATTACTGATAGACAGTTTGTTTGTTCTCCTCTATGTATTGGTTCATTGATGATTCATGGCCCAAATTGAATTAGATTATATTTCCACGAGCATCAATTCCGGCCACCTTTTTCACTTGTTTCTAAGTTGAGGGTATGAATCTAATTGCTTGGTGCGACATATGAGTTGTTCTCTCGGCGCAAGCCTGCATGACCATTCAGGTATTTAAATAAGAGTCGTAAAGACCCACTATTGGATATCGTGAGCCTCGAGGTAGTTTGGGGCCTGATAAGTGCAAATTCCAGCAGGTGAAATTCAGTATTGCCTTCCTCGAAAGGAATTTCGGGAAAATCGTTCAATGATCCACGAAGTGATTCTTCTCTGCATATCCTTTCTTCTCTAGATCTTTGTAGCAAGACTACTAGACAGCTGGTCCATCGTATCGTAGGTATACATCATGAAACAATGGTTACTTCTTTTTGGCGATATGAGGACTTTCTTCGTCTGACCTGCAGAAGAAGTCTATGCAGTCGGAGCTCTCACCACTCGCCGAAGCGGTGTACCCTCCATTGCTGTGTCATTGCTTTAACATATGCCTGGGTTTCAATGGAGACCAGTTCTTCAACGGAAAAACTCCCATCACAATTCCCACTCATCTGTCCAAATAATCATATTCCTTTCCAAACATATTTTTGAAACTTCCTTTCGTCTGCGCGCAAACCTCTTTCTCCGTTTTATTTTCCCAGCTTTTAAAGACAATCTTCTCATCACATGCCATCTGTACCATGTATTCCCATGCGACGCGTTCCACATCTAAACCATTGAACATCTCCAATGAATGTTTTTCGGTACCCCACTGCCTTGATCCTTGATAATTGTGTAGTGGGTTAAGCTTAGGCGGCCAGCTTGCATGTATGAAAAATGGTCGTGGCCTATGCTCTCCTTTCGAGGTTGAATCTTCTATAGGATCGGCTTGTAGAACTGCAGCGCCATTCCCACGCTTACCTAGCGGACGAGGTAATTGAGAAACGGTATAGAAACTTTGTCCAAGAACGAGAGCTGCCACTGAAAATGTTTCTTTATCACCCTCACCGGGGCCTCCTTGAGTCATAAGATGGTAATAATAATCGCCATAGGCATTGTAATATGCTGCAAGCAATAGAGTCTCTGTTCGGTATTTCTTGTTGACTAAAATCTGTCCAGCTTCGATTGTAGGTCGATTGTTAAGGACAGAACCGTCAAGGCCAATGATCTTGCTAAGAGTCGGTGAAGGGGTTGGACTCCAATAGTCTGGCCATAAAACAAGATTCTCGGAAGTGAAAGGTTTGGAAGCAAATAATTCATCGGGAGAATAGACGGGAAAGTTGTCTGCGTCGAGAAATAGAACCGATTGAAAGGATGAGAACAATATCGCGAAAGCCTTAAGTTGATACCCTGAGAATGAGAATGAAAGATCATATTGATCCACTATATCGGAAAGGATGAGACATTTAGCGTTTAATGAAGGGAGGATTGTCTCGCAAATCAATGGTTCGTATTCATCCGGAGTGGAAAGAAACACCTCGACTGGTAATTTTGACCCTGTACGACGAAGAAACTGAAGACTAACTAGCAGAGGAGGGAAGTAATCACCTCCTGCACATGTTACAATTCCCTGAGTCCCTTCTTTGTATTTGAGTTTCGGGGCATTCTGCATGATTTGGTCAACAAACCAGGTATGAGACCGTCGCATCGTTTCGACATCCTTCCCATCCATAATAATGTGTTCCGTGGATCCTCTATTCTCAACACTCATCGAATGTGCCTTGCCACTAAGCTCCGGAGGAGGACATCTCGGCGCAGCGGCTGCCAACAATGGGGCAAAAGCAGCCCAAAAGGTATTGGAAGTTGCCAACCATGGTAAATTTGACTTCCCAAAGGCCGGGAATAGTGATTGATGATCGAGATACGAGTACCTATACTCAAATCCAAGTCCTATAAGTACTATGATCATGATTGAACAGAATCTAACGACAAAACGGCGACTTCCTTGTATAGGGGTCGACATGGCGACCACGGATTGGAGATGAAAGGGCAGGAAAGACAGCAGAAGTAAAGAAAAACATATTGAGAATAAATATGAGATGAGTTTATATGACTTCCTTTAATACATGCAAGCTTGCGAACCTTATTCAGAATGTGGAGACATACACACGCGGCCATTGACGCCGTGATGGCCACTTACGTATCCCGCCCCATTTCATCAAGGCATTGCTCTGAGGGATATAATTTCTATTTCCCTTGTACATGCCAAGGATCAGCTTGTATATAATGAGAGGCTGAGAACTTTCTCGCCTTTTTCATCGTTCTGGAATCAGGAAGCAATTCGATGTACCCCAGAATAGAGTTTTGGCAATAACCTCATACAAGATTAGAGAGATGGTCCGTGCATTGAACAACTCAATGCATTATGCGCGAAATTCAACCAATTGATGCAAACAAAATGGCGGCGTTGATGTTGGTTGGAATAAATATCCATCTCGATAATGTTCGCGTCTTTGGTCTGCGTACCAATGTTTTCCGGTCGTGATTCTCTGTGCGCTGCTGAGCGAGGTCTTCCTATTACTGAACTTCATCTGCTAAATCAAGTGAGTTCAGATCGAAAAAGTACTCCTACATCCTACTCCAAGACCCAAAAACGGTTCTCCGATGTCTTTGCCATATTTCCCCCCAAACCAAGCAACTTCAAATGATACTAGGAGAAAAACCCCCAGTGGAGTTTCAGGAACATGCAACTAAGTTATTGATCAGCCTTCGTTTTTCAGTTGGAAACCTGACAATCCAGGTCTACTCGGAGTCTCAGCAGACCCAGGACGTGGAAAATCTTTGTGGCCAAAAGCTCTCATCGAACAGCGGTTCGTTTCCATGGACCTGATGCAATTATATGCTATTATTTCTTTCTTCAACTGCGTCTCATCGGAACAATGTAGCTCAATTAATTGCAGCGCTGTTGCATCAGTTGATCTCTTCTAAAGAACACCTTCTTGTTCATGCCATGCTTACTTGGAAAAAGAACGGAAGTGACTTGTCGAATTTGGCTTCCGAAAAACGGGGTATCCTGAAGCTCATAACCTCAGATCCACAGGCTGGAAACATAGTTCATGTTTTCGAGGCTCTTGATGAGTGCGAGACTTCTAAAATGAATTACATGGTCAAGAAGTTACAATCTTTTTATGGATCCTTCCGCAAACTCCAAATCAAAATTACGATTTCTCTTTTACGAGTCGACCCTACGACATTGAAATGTGTTTAAACGTCTGATAGTTCAGTTTCCTACTATTCGTTTGGCTGGCGAAGAGTCCGAAGTGAATATGCGAGGTGAAAACCCTAGATCTTCCTGAAAATTCCGGCAACCGTGTCCGTGAGTCCGTGAACGTCTAAATTCTAGTGAACATCGAACTTATCAGTAGCTACATCTTATGTTGGAAAATATATGACATCGCACCAAAGCTACTAAACAACAAAAGGCATTTGACAAAGTTCTGGAGTCTCCCCTGCCCATTGATATTGATGAAGAAGTATGATGGGGAAGATGCGCTTTCTCTGGTAATCGACGCCGGTCATTATAGAATGGTGTGGTGACTACTTCACACATTGTTGAAATAGATTGAGCTTTTGATCAAGGGAGGGGCTACTCTGGAAGAGGATGATGACTGACCGCTGGAAAACGATTGTTTGGGACTTCGTTGACGCGATCCATGACTACCTCTACAGCATAATTGAACAGCTATTAGGCCTGCCCGGAGTAACGTCACATTTGATGGAAAGTCTTAATCCAGAATGCTCTTCGTAAATGGTCATCACAGTTCGGGATATTGTTTTATTCCTTTGCTATAGATGGATGATGAGTCACTTCCTCGAAGAATTTTCGTCAATCTTGGAGTGAGCTTCGATCATAACAAGGGTCAATTCTCTCGAGACAGGAGTCAAAATTCTTAAACGTTTACTCGACTACGGTGTTGATATGAAGTTTCTATCGGAGAAGAAAGAGTTCATGGAACGTGGATTGTTTTATAGTGTGACCAACTATTTGGTGGCTTCTCGATCATGAGGCAAACCCTAATTAATATTTATCTAGGTCTTAAAGACACACAGTCGCAAGGAGCCGAGACTATGCCCGATGAGGATGTGATTTCACTGCTTCAGGAATATCAGGTACTGGAGGCCAGCGATATTGGAAGAATAAACTCGTCTCCTTAATATTTCCACAACAAGATCAGAATATTTCGAAATATCAAACCTAGGACTGTGGAGGTAATATTCCAGATTGGGCCTTGTAAAATTCATCGACATCAATTTCAAAGGGATTTGTGAAGATTCACGCATTCTTCGCCAGAAGATGATTCAATTAAATTATATGAATTACACGACACAAAATCAACAAGATTTACTCAAAGTGGCCCTGAAGGTAGGAAGGTGGCTAGGCGTAATTATTTTGCTTATTTAACATATGATCCCTCAAAGAATGCAATTCATGTCTACAAGTCGATACAGTGAAGTTGCGATCCGAGTGTGGAATGTAATTCAGTGGCTTATTCCCTCTGAATCTTTTGAGTAGGTAAAAAAATAAGAGACGTGATTTCGCGCTTGTCTTCCAATTTCAAGTGGGTTTTCCATAACAGGCATGTAGCACGTTTCAGTATTCTTTATATCGCATAACGGCAAGAGAATAATCAAAAGACGAATCCAGGGCTTTCCGAGTGCACATGGTAAATAATGCATTATAAATTGCAATTAAACTACTTGATTGTAACGATCTTCAAATGAAGTACAACCCCAAATCCTCTTTGCGTCTCCAAAAGACCGAAATTATTTTCATATTCAAACACAACTTCCTCCGCCTTCACATCCAACAGGACTTTGTCTTGGGTCTCTTGGACAACTGCATTAACATTCATATCCTCGGCCAACTTAGGATTCTCCACGTTCTTCGAATTCGACTTTCTTTTCCAAAATCTGCTACTACGTCCTCCTTGACTAACGACGACACTATCGGGTTGTTTTTGTGCAACGGCTTGCCTGGAAGGTAATTCGGGAGATGGCCTCAAAGCCTGCGCCAATCGCTTCGCCATATCCTCATCTTCCCAGAACCATACCCCTCCATTAAGACTCTCCTTATCTCCCACCTCGACAAATCTGTCATATCCACTTTTATCCTCCCCATGAAAGTCGAGAGGCTCTGCCTTTTCGTTCTTAAGGCATTGCGCTGGTATCAAAATCAATGTGCCTTTCCCCAAACCACTAACCGCGAACTCGGATAGGTAAGCTTGGATGTGGCAGGTGAGGATAGAGAGGATTTTATCTTCTTGAGCATGCGCAAGGAGGGACTTTTGAAGTTGGACCGATCTTAATTGCGTGCTGAGTTGGTTGAGTTGGGAGGAAATCTGGGAGCTGAAGGATGTGGGTTTGTTTATTGAGGGTTCTGCTATCTTGGATGACGAAGATGAGGGAGTTGATAGAGCGTCAATGTATGATGGAGGAGCTGGTCCATCGTGGCCCTCGTACGTTGGAAGCTTGGAATCCATGATGAGTGATCTCAACGATGTGAAATGGTTGAAGTGACTGAGGCGAACGAGTTGACTGAGGTTTAGAGACGAGCAAGCACTCTGATTTTCCTTGGCTGAAGTCCTTGGTAGTTGGCAGTAGTGCCTTAATCTGGGTTCCATCAATACTTGGGTGAACTAACTGTAAAATAGTGCCAATACCTAGGTAGTAGGTAGTAGAGTCAAATGGGTCCATAGTCACGAGACCAGAGTCATGAGAGAAAGTCTATCATTCAATGATAATTTCCGTATATGATTCCAATGAATTTTGGAACAGTCACTTAATCAAAGGAATTGAGGTCTCGGTTATTCGCATGTTATACGAGGCTGTGTAATCCGTGAAACAAAACATGCATTATTTCGCTGCCTAATATGCGCATCAAAGATAAACATTTAAAGTTGTCTGCCTCGTCCAGTTTTATCAAGGATCTTAGACGTTCTGTCAATAAATCATAGGTCAGATATGACTATGGCTGTGTGGACACTGTGGAGTTGTTCAGGTGAGACTTTCTGGGAGCTCGCTAGATGATCCGAGGTATAGATCATACATTTTAGCGGCTTGTCTAGGGGCTGAGAATTTCTGGGCACCCTAAAACTGTTACTAGCCTTGCACGTGCCTTGAAATGTGTCAACTTCATAGCCGAACAAGCCTGGTGGTGGCCATGTCTTCTGCCGTTTGTCAACTTCGCATCAACATCGCCCAAACAATCGTATCAAGAATTAATTTCGATTGACCGACTATTACCATCTTATTTTCTATTCCCAGTTCTAGTCCCGATAAAATTGGACCCATGAAGCATTCAATGATCCGACAGAACTTGCCGATTTCTTACTTTACACGGTTGGAATGGCGGCAGTGCATCGATATTACCATTGGATTTAAGGACTGCACCCTTAACGCTATTGGGTTGGACCAGGCTTCCCCCTTTGAGACTGGATTGCTTCTTTATACTTGATGCATCCTATGCTGCGATCGCCCATGTACCAAGCCATTTGACATGTTGGCACAGCTCTGGCTGTTTGAGGTTAGAATTCCTCAGTGAGGTTGCTTGTCATGCCTCAAGCATGTGTTCTAAGTTATAGCCCTCTCAGCCTCGCAGCAAATATAAGTAAGAACACTTTTGCTTGATTCATTTCTACCGGTACTTCATAACATTGCGACAAATCGGCTCCGGGTTTCCAACATTTCGTCGCGCTAAATATCAGTATTTCCACCGTTCGAATCGTATCTCTTTTAAGAAAGCTTAGCAAAATCAAGTGAGCTACCATACTTCAGTATTATCACCCGTGGATGTCTAGATTACCACTCTGCCATTCTACACTTACACCGGTATGCCTCTATCTTCTTAAACTTCTTCTCGACGGGGGCCACGAGTTGTCCAGAGGTGCCAAGAGTTCTACTACTGACGCATTTGGAAATTTTAGAAAACTTCTAGAAGCTATAGAGATCCCCAGATTCACTCTAACATTCGCGGCCGTTGATATCTTGTGACTAGGTTGACGCTAGGTGATAAATTCATAGATCTAATACATATTGCCTGACTAACGCATTATAGAAAGACACATTTATCCCGTTGGAAAGTCTATAAAGTCTCCCAATATCCCCCGAGTTCCATTTTGAATTCTTTTTAATCAGACGAACATTTTAATCAAGCAAAATGATGTATCACATTGCTTCCCCTAATGAGGTTCGAACTTTTTTTCTAGCACACATGAAGACACATCACTAACTCTTATTAGTATCTCGCCATTACTGGCGCGAAGATCGCGACTGTCAAAATATGCAAGAGTGCTATGGTGTGGCCATTCCAAAAGGTAGGTTCTTATCACTCTTCCCAGGCCATATCACATTGCTAATAGTTTACAGGTCCAAAAGTTCAGCATCCAACCTCGGGACTATGAGCTGTCACTTCAGGCTATGACAAAAGAGAAGCTCCAGTTGGCTATTCCTGTTGTTTTCACCATCGGTCCTGATGTCAACCGACGAGGTGACAATGCCCGTGCGGCTGACCCAGATCACGAAACCGACTCCGAAGACTCTAACGATGCTCTTATGAAATACTCGATGTTATTGACTGAAGGTGAGGCAGAGGGGGGCAGTGGTACAGATCATCTCAAAAAGATCGTTGTCGGCATCATCGAGGGTGAAACTCGTGTTATCGTCAGCTCCATGTCAATTGAGAAGATCTTCACAGAGAGGGAATCTTTCAAGAAAGACATCTTCAAGAACATCCAAGCCGAGCTGGGCCAATTTGGCCTCCGAATCTATAATGCCAACGTCAAGGAACTCAAGGATGCCGAAGGGTCCAACTACTTCAAATCTCTCAGCAAGAAAGCCCACGAGGGTGCTTTCAATCAAGCCCGTATCGATGTAGCAGAAGCTCAACGCCTGGGTACTGTCGGAGAAGCTCAACGTCAGGGAGAGCAGGACCGAGAACTTGCCAAGGTTCAAGCCGAGACCGCCGTTCAAAAGACTGAACGTGATAGTGAGAAGGCTAGAGCCGAAGCTACACTTGCAACACACAAGACAACATACAACCGTGACGTCAAAGTTGCTCAAATTGGTAAGCAATTACTCATTTCTTATTTTTCTTTGGGGGGGGNGGGGAGCATTTCCTAATTCGGTGTTCAAGGAATTTCCAAAACCCTCAAGTATCTAAATCTTGAAGACTTTGATGCTTAGAGTTTACCCGAAGACATCTCTGAAATTGTGAAGAAAGTAATACTTCAAAATATTGATTTTAGGATCTATCAAAAAGAAAACGAAATTAAAGATTTGCGCGAGATGCGCAATTTCATTAAAATGCAATAAGCTGACAATTCTGCTCGTTTAAAGAGGCCACGCGTGCCACCGAAGTTCGCGACGAAGAACTCCGCAGAGATGTCGAAATGAAGCGTGCTCAAACCGAACTTGAACGTCTTCGTGCCTCCGATGTCGTTAAGGCTACGATTCTCCGTGAATCTAAGCAACAAGCCGCCGATGCTAAGAACTATGAGGAGCAGGCCCGCTCAAACGCTGAATTCTACAGCCAGCAAAAGTTGGCGGAAGCAAGCGCCAACAGTGAGCAAAGGGCAGCTGATGCCAAAATGTATAGCGAAAAGCAGGCAGCGGAGGCCAGGGCCAACTCTGAGCAAAAAGCTGCTGATGCTAAGGTCTACAGTGAGCAAAAGGCTGCGGATGCTAGGGCTTACAAGGAAAAGGCCCGTGCAGAATTTGAGTTTTACAGTGAGCAAAAGGCTGCTGAGGCCAAGGCTTACAGGATGAAAATCGAAGCCGAGGCTAAATTCATCGTTGAGTCTAGGGAAGCCGAAGCTGCTCTTTTGAGACAGCAAAAGGAGGCAGCTGGTATGAGCGCTATGGCTGCGGCATACGCAGATATGAGCAAAGCCATGGGTGGTCCACAGGGCCTCATGCAATACCTCATGATCGAACGCGGTACCTACACCGCCCTTGCCCAAGCCAACGCCGACGCCGTCCGTGGTTTGAACCCCAAGATGACGATCTGGAATACTGGTGCTCAAGCTGGTGGTCATGGAACTGCAAGTGCTGCTTCTGGAGAGGGACAGGGGATTGGTATGGGTGGCATGGATAGTATTCGAAATATGTATCAGATGCTTCCACCGCTCATGTCAACTATCCATGACCAGACTGGTATGACTTTGCCTGAGTGGCAGTATGGACGTTTGGGCCCTGTAACTGGAGAGGAGCAGGAGGTTGCGAAGGTTAATGGGAAGACTAATGGTATTAATAGCCACACTAACGGTCACATGTAAAGGTTTTGATGGAGGTGAGAATGAGAGGGGATGAATGATGGGGAGAATATGTGAGAAACAAATTTGAGGACGCCCAGAGTGGCTGCTAAGGGTTACGTCCGGAGAGGACGCGTAGGGAGGCAATTCAAGAACTTGTGGGGGAGGCCGGGAGCACTTTGTGGTACTGGTGCGAAAGTTCAATCTTTCTCATTTTCCCATCTTTCTTTTCTATTCTTTGATATCAGGAATCTAGGGAAGATTTGGGAGGTTTTAGATAGTGTAGAGGAGCTCATATATTTTCGAACTTTATTTCATTTGTACACGGCGTCTTTGGAGGAAATATGGGCTAGATGCGTTTATCTGTTTACCTGTTTTGTCCATCTCATTTGTTAACTCGGCTCATTTATTAGTCCTATAGCCCCGTTAATTACTGGTAGGGTTATTAAATGGGTGTCCAATCGGATTAACGAATGGGAGGAAAGTATACTATAGCTAGTGAAATACATACTGTTTAATCTAACTACTGAGTTTAGATCAATACTGTGACTTATTTGTGTGAGTAACTAACACATAAATCGTATCGCGAAGCTCTCGGGTAGTGTGAGGGAGCTTGCCGGCTTTTCGGAATGAGAGTTTGATCGCTTGCTAGCTACCAGATTACACTCCATGATGAAGCTTGTGGTGCAGAATCATAGGGATTAAGATACTTTAAGATATTGCTGTGATAGCACCTTATTGAAAGAAATAAAAAGAGGGTAAGACAGGGAAGAGGAATGTTCGTTGAATGTTGAAGTTCTACCAACTATTCGTTCAAGAGGTATCACCAAGAGTACTAGCGCTGCGTTTAACAGGCGGTGGAGTATGGAGTGACACTGGCAGGGACGAACTAGGTGGAAGCTTCGGTTCAAACCGCTCTTTCCGGTTGAGCATATCACTTCGTCATTGATACGAGATTTGGTTCAGAAAATATTTGACGTCTTTAATATCCGTCAATCGTTCAAATTTGTTCATTATATCGAAGCACAGCCTACAAAGCTAGGATTAAACTTGGTCTCGACTTCACCACCACCGGCGCCAGCAATTGATTCCCGCCGCTCATAGTCTTCAACTCACTACCCTCGTTTTCTTCGTAAACAACCTAGTATATGTATACCAATAATGTCCTTTGACGGTTCCTCTTCCGGGACATTTGGAATTGGAATTGGCCTGCAGCAACCCCATAACGGATCTTCACTTGGTTGCACCCAATGCCAAGTCAAGGTCAGTCCAGCCAATTTTCATGTTTAGTGTTTTCTCTTCTTCCGAGCACTTTGTTGATCGGGGTTCTCGGATGAAGAGAGTGATAAATTTTAATCTCGAGCAGTCACTGATATACAAAAACTAGTGCGATGAACTACATCAAATTTGTACGCGTTGTGTGATACATCAACCACCATGTAGTTGGCGGTCCCAGGAATTCAGTCAGATGTCGAGCAATTTTCCTATTCCGGTTCAATCCTCACCCGAGTTCTTCGAGTCCACTAGATCACCCGAGACAATGCTAGAATTTCAGTTAATCCATCAATTCTCGACATCTACCTCGATTCTTTTTGCACAAGATTCGGCAGATTTAATATTGCAACAAACTATTGCAATCAAACTTGGATTTTCGAATCCCTTTCTTCTTAATGCTATTTTGGCCACTACCGCTATTCACTTGTCAACTCTTGAGACCGATAAGACTCAATTTTGGGTCAATATTGCATCAACTTATCATCGCAAAGCAATACCGGGTTTCAACTATGCTGTACAGGAGCCCCTATCTAATGCTGCTGCACTATCTTCCAGCTGCATGTTTATGGTCATTAATTCATGGAAACTATCTGGTGAGGGGTTAAGGAATGGAGCCCTCGATGTAGTGGCTGAAATAATTCGAATTCGCAAACTACTTCAAGTCCTTATCGTGAGCGCTAGATATTTATGGAATGGCACATATGAAAGTTGGAGACACCATCAGATCGCAGCAATCTTGAAGACGAACGATCGAACTTTCATTAACCTAGTTAAACATATTGATACAACCAAAACTATACCCGGACATTGGGGCGTGTTCTTCAGCAGGTTCAGCAAATTTTTCGAATACCAATTACACAATAATGAATTTCATCAGTATGTTCACCTAATCTATTCAACTCTTCTCAAGTGTCTCACTTTACTGGGTTATATGCTAACCTCGAATAGGACGACGTACCAAAGGGTTAAAAAGATGACTACTTACATAGAAAGTATTGAATCACCACATAAAGCCGACTATCAGCATGCCTGCCAATCACTCCTATATGCCATGGACACTTTTCCATCGAGACGAAGCATAATCGTGATATGGCCAATGGCAATCAGCGATTCTATTGTAGCTCTTTTAGAAGCCTATGACGATATAGCAATGCTAATATTCATGCATTATGGAGTAGTATTATATCTTTCTACTTTATATTGTTTTTTTAAAGGTGCTGGGAAACATTGGGTGGAAAACTTGTCGTTGGCTCTCAAAGACAGCTGCCCTGGATGGATCGAGGTCGCAGATTGGGCATGGGCGTCTGTACAACGAGATATGTAAGCTGCACTTCAATCCTCTTAGCCCATGGTGTCGAGGCTTTCCAAGGTTGTCTTGAGATGCCCTTGTATCACTACTTTAATAATGTTTTGCGATTAGCAGCATCAAAAGCTTAATTAGTAATTCAAATAGTTTCCAAGAACTCTATTTACACAATTCAAATCCGAGTATTCCGTACTGCATCTATGATTGATCATGTTAATTTCATTCCAAATGGAACTGCTTACTCTTGTCCTATATGCATCGATCCATTCCAAGAATTTCTTGCCATTCATTCTTCCTTTCCTTCGCCACTGACTTGTCTCGTTCATTTTCTGAAGAAATATTCACAACAATAAAATCCCGGCCTTCTGTCCATTTATAACCCTCCAACATGAAAAAGGAACCAGACTCATCATTCGCAGCCTAGAGATCACACTCGGAGCGTGCTATAGAAGAACCGATAAAATCCACACAAAAATAAGAATACGGGTAGGATAAGATAGCAGCGAGGGCAGTAGGAATATATTAGATACTGAGATGGTCCTTTGGATGCGCTGCTATAGAGACTAGAAGAAGAGAGAGAACGGTATGGACGAAGACAATGGATGAGGGGGAAGATTCGAAGGCGATATCACAGCCGATCCCCTCACGAGAAATCCAAGAGTAAGTTATGTTGCATATCTACATTCCAATTTTGCAAGCCTTATCCTTACAAGTAAAGCAAACCATACCTCATGAGTTTAGAAGTAAAGGATTTAGTTTACGATCTAGCCCCCTACCCAGACCTAGTTTGTTCATTAGCTCCGGCGGTCACGAATACCCATCGAAGTGACTTTTCCTCCCCAGCCATTCACAGAGTTCAAAAGATCTATGTTGCATATCTGCATTTTCATATTACAAGATTGATCCTGACAAATGAGTACGATTTAGGAAGATGAACCCCGCGATGGGTAGGAGATGATCTGATGTACTATTCCTAGCTCCAGTACTTGCAACTAAGGTTTTTTGGATCGGGTTCTAGTTTCTGCACCGGTTTGTTCAATCTACCATTCACAGTTCTCGAGAAAGTTACGTTGCATCTCTGTATTTTCAATTTACAGGCCTCATCCTTACAAGTAGGTATAAGCGTATGAGCTGGTGTGGGAGAGGGGATGGTCTGGTTTATTAGTTCGGGAAACTATGAATGAGTAGTACGAGCTGTCTTTGGAAATCTACCATTCAGTCTGAGAAGGATTTATCGACCTCTTCCCTACAAGTGAAGCCGCTACGAGTCAGTAATTAGGATAGTGCCCAAATGCTGTTTGTAAGTTCGTCAATTGCAAATAAGATTAAACGTTACAAATATTTTGGGGGGAAGGGGGGCGGCGCTCCAATCGGAGATTCTCATCGCTTATGTTGCATATGTGTTCTCCTATCAAGATGCATCCTGACAATTATGTGAAGAGTATATTTTGATTGCGGTATGGGGTATGGACTGAAAGGTGGATGGTAAAGTTTAAATACGGTTTGGATGGTTAGTTTAAATGCTAGGAGAGATGGCGGAGAGCTAAAATATTTTCTCACGATGTAATTAATGAACTTAGAGTCTTTGAAAATTGGTAAATAACTTGCTTTAGTTATCTAATTATATAAGATTTATAGAAATTTCTCTTCCAAATTGATAAACTAGTATTAAGAAATATAGACTTTTCATAGAAACTTTACATTTGAGGACATTCGTTTTCCCCGATTGGGAACCAGGCGGCCGATCCATGGAGAACTGACTATTAGTAGTACAAAAAGGAAAATTAAGCGAGAGGGACATGAGAGGGACAAATAACTCAACGCACCACAATACCATCTAATTAAATAAAATTGAAATGTACTATAGAACACTACAGTCCTATAGGTCTTTTAATCATGCTTCAATCTTAAATTTCTTTGGTTATACCTAATTGAGTAGCATCCAGATGTGCAACAAGTCTTCGAATATGCTCTCTAGAGCAACACTTAAAAAGTGTACAAAACTAAAAATCGATAGTTTGCAGCTGCTAATTTCTTCTCTCGACCTATTAGAATATTCATTTCATTTTTACAATGAGCTAATACTAACAGAGCACTATCCAGACATGCAACAAATCTTCAAATAAGCCCCTAGAGTTTACTAGGTACTGAAATGGCGCTTCGATGAACAGTAGCTCGGGACTTCTAGCCCTATCTCACGAACCTACCTAGGTAATCTAGATATTCAAATTTATTCCTTTCTTCAATTAAACCAAATGGAGTACTATCCAGGCATGCAACAAATCCAACACTAACCTCCATTCTTTCCACTAATTCAAGTCTATGAAGCCTATTCCTAAAGGAGTACTATCCAAGCATGCAAAAAATCCAATACTAACCTCCATTCTTTCCACTGATTCAAGTCTATGAAGCTTATTTCTAAAGAAGTACTATCCAAGTATACAACAAATCCAATACTAACCTCCATTCTTTCCACTGATTCAAGTCTATGAAGCTTATTCCTAAAGCAGTACTATCCAGACATGCAGCAAACCCCCTTCATCACCCACTTTGCTCCTAGCCAGCAAATCAATACTCCACGTTCCCCCTAAATATGTACCAAACAAACTACTTATCAAACTACTCATCAAACCATCAAATTTTCAGCCATACATCATCATCCTGGATAGTGATCCACAAAAGATTCAATTCCCGAGTCAAGTTTTCATTTTCTATATACCACAAATCACGAAGTTTGAACCCTCCATCCAACCCGATACCTTCTCTGACACACAACCAATATATGCAACTTTCGAGGAAAATGTACATCACCAAACCATCTAAGAGAGAATTAAAAAATTTAATGACAACTCCCAAAATGAAGGAGGGACATATATCAATAACTTATTATTTGTTTTACTCATCTGCAAAATACCACTAAAAACTTGAAAGTCGCCTAAAACTGACCGGAAGAGTCATGCGCTGCACTTAGTAAGAGAAACTAAAGTCTAGCCGCGATACTAACCACAAGAGAATGCTGAACTAACGGTGGTAGGCATTACTTTACCACCAAACCAATAAAAATCGAGTAGTATCCAGTTATGTAACAAAAGAGTGTACTAAAAAATAGAGATACAACTAAGGACCGGCCTGGATATCAAGTTTTAAGTAGTCTTGGCTATACTTACTGACTCGCCTGGATATATATAGTAGGTATACCCCTCTATCTCCACCCATTTGAAAACCCTCCTTCCATCCACCCCCGAGAATAGATGCCGTTAGATACACACTTCGCCGAAAAAGCGATTCAATTTTCCTTGCCATGATTGTTGAAAACCGAGATTCATATTGATACCAAACTAGCCTATTATATAATATCACACCACGATTTTCCATACCCCCTCCTCATTCCACCCCCGGAACCTCCATAACCCCCCTCCCAAAGAATTCCGTCACAGTCCCAAACTTATCGCGACTCCGTCCCAGGGCATCCAAAAATAAATCATGCCTCTCAGCAGCCTCATCCTGCGCCCTTCTGATAGCCTTGATCTGATCATTTTCCTTTTTACAAGTTGGACAGTCGCCTTCGACATTGCCCTCATCATCAATCTTAAGACATCGTTGATGAAAACTATGTTTGCAGAGGAAGTGCACAGTGGGTAGATCTAATTGGGTGCCGCAGAAGGAACAGCGGGTTGCGTTGAAGGTTTGGGGTTTGGAGGAGAGTTCGGTGATTTCTTGACGTTTGGTTTGGGTGTCGGTGCGATAGGAGCTGATGAGGCGGCGGTTAGAGGCGATTTCTTTGCGTTCACGTTCGATGGTCTGCTGAAGATACGTTTTTATCATACCCATGGTCGCTACTGCGTTGGTGCTCAGTGTTTGAATCACTTGCAGCGGCGCCATGAGGCCATCCGTATCAATCTTTTCTAATACGGCATCTAACTCATCACCAGCGTCCTCGAGTATTCTGGGATCTGATGTGAAATATGCTAGGGCTGCTGGATATAATTGCGGCTCTTCAGGTCCATATTTGCGCAAAGCTTTGATAGCACCATGAGTATCCTTTGCAGCAGTGTATGATCGGAATATATCGAAACTTAAACCAGCTTGCTCACGAACAAGGGTAGTGCCATCCTTGAAATCGGACAGATGGGAAAGTAAAAGTACATTTGAAATGTCAATCGGGATATCTTCACCCTCAATAAGTTTCTTTGCTTTGCTTTCCCACTCTTCTCGGTTGCGGCCATTCTTTTCATTTGATTTGTGTAAGTACATCTCAAATAGAGTGGTGTAAAGGTCGATCTTATCACGCTCCTTCAGACCCGGCTCTTTGAGACATGCTTCTAAGAATACAATAAATTCCTCGGGATGATCCACAAAAGATGAGAATGCAGTCCTTGGTGGTGGCGGATTGTAGGCTGGTGGTGGGGTCTCGAGATCTTCAATAACTTGGCCATCAGCAGGTGTAGAGTTAACATTTCCTACAGTAGCTGGTGAAGTGATAGTAGACGTATTCATAAAAGGAAGCGGAATCAAATCCCTCATGTTCGCAACAGCATTCACGGCGGCACCGGCGGCACCAGCAGCATACCCAGCATGTTGTACAGGAGCTTCCGAGGTAATAACAATGTCTTTCGTCGGTCTGTAGCGTCCTGTATAATAGTCAATGAAGACCTGTGTGGTATCCTTCGGGCAATTTTCCAAAAGAACTCTGGCATATTTCATAAGAATTGGGTAGGCCTGTCATAGAAGTCAGTGTAAATTTCTAGTCACGGTGGGGCTAAACTTACAGCATCAGGATCTAATCGCCAGATATACTGTAAAGCCTCCGGATATTGCTTTGAGTCCTCAATTAATATATCTACCACTAACTCATGCTCGCCATGCTTTGTTGCAAGGTATGCGGCTTGTTCATAGTAACCACCTTGTCTACACATTGTGATTGCGGTATCAAGGTCGAACTTGAGATCGCCCGGAGATTTGATGAATTTCTCAAGTTTATCAATGTCTTTGAGTTTAGCATAGCAATTCAAAAGTAGAGTGGTATGATCAGCTGTTGCTTTGTGGTGTTCATGAAGTTCTTCAAGATACTCGATCAAATTGTGAATGCGTTGAGTATCAAGGTACTAAGAATGTTAGCCACAACCTGGGGGAAGTCAATAGGTAACAACATACTTTTCGGATAACTTGTGATGGCTCAGTGCTATCAATTGCCTTTAGATATTGTTGCATGGCACCATCATAGTCTCCCTTTTGATATAAAAAGTCTCCTGATTTTCGGAAAATTATGTTTTGCTGCTTGGAATCCATGCCGGCCTTTTGAGCCAAGTTGATAGCGTGAACGTAGAGATTCCTTTGGTAAAGAGTCTCAAGCCTCTGTTGTAACGGTTTTTCATGGTAACGATGTATCTATTGTATTGTCAGCTCCGATTAATACATCGACCAGCACTACTGACCTTTCCATCTTGTGTCAATGTAAATAAGTCCCCCCAAATCATGAATAGATCCTTGACTTGCGAAACCAGTGATTCGGAGTGGGCCACAAATTTCAGATCAGTATCCAATAAGGTAAATGTCGACGTGTTGAATAGATCATCTGCATGAGCCCCACCAAACCGCCGAAGGGTACTGGACTTCGTCGCACTGGATGTTGCGGGGGGCGAAACTATCGCAACATAATCCCCATATACTGCTACCAAGCTTTTCGGACCATCATAACCATAACATGAATTTCGGCCGTCGACTCTATAGTAATAGATAGCATCATCTCGGACGACCAATATATCACTATTCTTTTTATCCACCGTCATGCATCCCACACCACACCCAGAATCTTCAACGGGTCGAGCTGATTGACCCTGGCCTCTCCCTGAGATTACAAGCTTGACAAGGTGTGAAGTTGTGGCGACGTACAAGTTAATGAGTCGTTCTTCTTCTCGAAATGAAAGTCCGGTAATTGGTTCTTCGGACTCATGTACAGTTCTTTGCTTAGCTCCCCTATCATGGATCAAGTCTCCCCTTATAACGGTTACTGCTCCATTTCCAAATCCCACGGCCAACTGTGAAAGATCATCCATTGCGGTGAACGCAGATATCTGGTATGAATTAGCAGTTATCTCAAGATCTGCGGATATGCCACTGACAGGAAACTGTTTCCGCCCATTTTGGATGCTTAATGTCGATTGACAAGTCGGTAGGCCTGTTTTCTTCACGGGTTTATCCAATGCCCATACTTTCAGAACCGGTTCGTGTGATAAATCTTCCTAGAATACATCAGTTTCTGATGTTGTGCTACCTTGACCTTCCCACCCACAGCTATTGTAACCAGTAAAGATGTTCCTTCCACTTGTTTCATATGCGTTATCGAACCAACATCGTGAGCTTGGAATGTTCGCAGAATCTTAAAAGTCGAGGATAGAATCCGCACAATTCCATCATAACTCCCAACGAAGAGATTCTCGGAACCGGAGCATACGCAGCTAATTTCGTTATTCTCGAAGAAGGATTTACTTTCCTCATCGGGCGGTTTGACCTGGCTGACCTCGAAGAAATCGAACGTTTTCCACTATATTTGTGAGCATTTTGTATTAAAGTGTGAGGGTCAAACTTACGGAAGTTAAGGCCATATCAACAATTCATCGTATTCATAGCGGATCGTAGGAGTAGTTTGGATATAGAATCGATTCGGTGAACATAAGACAAGGCTGGGGTTGAGCTCAAGGCTAGCGCCGGCTGTCGGTGCACGGACATCCATTGCTCAATGTCACTTACTAAGTTACTTGCCGGAACAACCTTCTGCTAACCCAGCCTCAGCCAATTACTAGATTTGGAAGAGCAAGTTGTATCCATACGATAATCATTAGACTTATTAAGCCGTCGAGAGTCTCACAAGGGTTATTGAATAAGGCCAGCAAGTGCAGGTCAGATATCCTTCGCCACCAGTGGGTGCAGGAAGTTAGTATGCGATTGGACTTGATACCTACCTGTATCGCCGCCTTCCAACTTATTATGGATGGCATCAATTTTCTTAACTTGCTCTATTGATAGAAGTGATAGATGGTGTTGCCAGATTAGTTACGAATTATCTAAACTCACTGGTGCGCCAGGGGCAGCAATTTGCATTCATACTCCATGCCATGGGCCTTACACTTCCGTATGAAAGCTCACATACCTCTGTCTCTGTCTACTTGTACAAAGTATTGTCAAGTCCAGATACTTCACATTATTTCTTTCTGATTATTAAATTCTACACTTCCCTACGGGTACAAATGTAAAAGCATCATGTTACATTATCTATTACGATATCACTTCTATCACAATATACCAAACCCCAACACCCGTGTACCATATCACTTTACTATCTCAATCTAATTCCTTCCTCTGCATATCTAGCCCTCAGATCTCAATGAGCAAATCTAAAAAATAAACCCATCCCTTATTCCACTCATCACTCGTCGTGGTCAAATACTCCCACTTTTCATCTTCGCCTATACCATCCCGCTTTAAGTCTCAATATGCATTCCATTTTCCATGGGATATTCTAGTCAAAAGAAAAAGGCTCGTGTTAAAGAAGAGAAGGATGAAGAGGGTGCGAATCCCGACGCCATCCCATCCCAATCATTTCAAGATTATCCTCGATGATCTATCTACAGCGGTCGAATAAGAACCCACAAAAGAATAGGAAAAAGAGATCACTGTCTCTCTGATCCTTCTATCCGTTGGATATAATGTAACAAACACGCATTTGTAGGTAAAACTCATAACAGGATTATGGGCTTTACGGCGGTTATGTTGATGGCGTTGTGATTGGAATTGGATCCGATTAGGATGAATATTAGTGAGATGTTGGTGTATGGGATTTTCGAGAAGATGGGGGTGAGGTCGAATGGACTGGAATGGCAAATTTTGAATGCATGGGAGCTGACTGCATCCTGACTGGTATGATAGAGAAATTGTGATATGGCAAACACAATTTTCAATGTACCGTTCTTTTATGCGGAGTCGCTGTCTCAATTCATTGCTAGTTGGACTATGTCAGATATGTAGGTCCTCTCGCAAATGGTTGTCTGGCCTGTCATTGATTCAGAACAGCCTTTTTATCGAAGAGGAAATCGGTTTTGGTTGTGCGGGCACTGCTTGAGCTGAAACACTTTCATTCCTGCAATTTTCTCTATCTTTCGAAGTTCCAAGTTCCAAGTTTGAGTTATTATCAGGTTTCCTGTTCAGTACTACCATAGCTACCATAAAATCCAGAGTAAGGTTATACAAGGACGATGGAAGGATTTGATCATCTGTTAGATCGTATCATATCAACTTCCTTTTTGACTATCGATCGTCAGAACACATCGAATAGTTCAAATTACTGCATACCTCAATGCTGATTGCATCCGAGTTATCCAAAGCTGAGAAGAATATGAAAAGGGGGATATATAATTGTAATACCGTAAGATTTAAATCTGACTGTAAATTTTATTCGTCTATCTCCTATTGGCTGTATCATTCATTTGATGTCAGATCTTTTGTCATGAGCTGACAGATTACCCGCTACTATTCCACCCCCCTGGGTCATTGTTAGCTTGATGGGTAGTATCCATTGAAAATCGATATCATATTAGCAAAGGTAGTCAAGACAATTTGTACTGGGATATACTATTAATCGACCTATACATTGTCGCCAGCAGTAGAAAATTGAAGATATATTATATTGGTTCTTGTGCAAGCCACGTAGCTCATATTCATCAAAGTGGGTCGTATTTCAGGGGGGATAGTAAGGCCAATGTTTAGTGACATCACATGGCTCGGCATATCAAGTAAGATCGCTTGATGGATGTGATTTATTGGCTGGATTTCAGAATGCCCCACGTGAGCCTCAAATCTGTTTCTGGCCGGAGAGTATAAAAAGGGTTAGATTTAAACGAGTGATGGATCTGCATAAGGCATGGTTAATCCTCTCTGATCCTATTCGAATACTTTAATCCTATTCGAATACTTTAAGCTTATATTCAATACAGTAGAACATGCATTGTATTTCCCGCCCCAGGACGTTTCTTATGTAAGCGCTAATCTTGGGTTGTATTGGATCGATTTGCCGAATACTTTGTTTCAACATTCATTATTTGCTGACAGGAGGGGTTATTACGTGAAAGTCCACTCTTAAAATTACCTCGTCTTATATGCTTTGCATAAAAATGCATTTTATGAGCAACGGTGAGGAAAGAATAGCGACAGCCAAGTGAATATCTTGAAAATTTACGAAATATACATTGTTGGACATGCAGAATCAAAGACAATACTGTACGTACAGAGTAAGAACTAAGAAAACCTTTTCGTGATGCTTCTAAATTTTCTCGGAGAGAGGGCTGAATGTTGAAGACGAGAAGAACTTCAAGGGGGAAAATATCACTATATAAACCCCAACACTCAACCCTCTCCTTCCATTCTTCATCAACTCACTCACACATCATATCTACATCTCCATCTACATCAAAACGAAAAACACTCAAACCCATCCAACCCCTTTCAAACAACAACATTCAAAATGCAATTCTTCACTCTCCCAATCTTCGCCATCCTCGCCACCAGCGCCCTCGCCTTCCCCAGCAACGCCGAAGCACCAGAGCTTGCTACACGTGCAGAACTTGAGGCTCGCGTCAACTGCGGACAAATCCTACCAGCTTGCAATGGCGGAAAGGTAACCGGTCAAACCAACTGCCGCTGCAAAGGTCAAAAGGAGACCTGTGATGTTTGGCAATGCCCAGGCGGTGCACCTAATGTGGTATGTATTCTTCCTTTTGCTTTCTGCTTCTTTTCTTTTCATACTACGGTTCACTTTCTACTCTCACATATGTACCCCATATCTATGTCCCGTCTCTTGAGAAAGAATAGCTACTAACGAGATATCTTATGCAGATGGTTTGCGGACAAGCTGGTACCGGATGCGTTTGGATCTAAATGCCACCCATTCAATCCCACCTCGTACCCACAACCCACCTCTCTCATTCTCTCAAAAAGCATAACCACCACATCCTATGTTTTTCCACCAGCTCTCCTCTCAGGACACGACACAACAACGAGAATCGACCCTTTTCCAACCGCCTTCTCTCGATGGAACGGGGTACACGACAAAAGTACGATGGGCTTGGGATCAGACGGAGCATTTTAGGGGGTGTTGAGGGATGTCAGTAGTTGGATGTACTGTAATATCTTTTTCTGTCTTTTTTTCTCCTCCTTAGTTTCTCGGGGCTGGGAATATGTTTATGTATACGAGATGTATATGCCGCTCTTTAAGTTTTTGTTAAACAAAATGGAAAATTACTGGCTGGGCCCGCCAGGCATGCTTCAAAAAAATCTTCAGTTTTTTGTGGAATGTAGTTGCAGTGAGATGTGAATGTGAATGTGAATGTGAATGTAAATATAATATAAATGTGAAGTGGAAATGCTAGGAAAGAGCTAGATATCTGGATGTCTAACTGCGGACAAGTCGCGACGATGATGATGCGATGCTTCTCCTCCACCTACTCCTACTCCTTCTCCTTCTCCATCCCCATCCTATCTCCTACAATCTTCCTAAATTCTCCCCTCTGAGTAGCAATATCCAATATCCAATATCCAATATCCAACCCCTCCCTCTCATCCCTCATTACCATCCTCACCATCCTCATCATCCTCACCATCCCCATATCAAGAATATTATACATATACCCTTCCACTTACTCATCAAATTTAATCCAACCAAAAATTAATTTTCAAACCCTACAGCTATTCTCTAGAGCGCCACCTCTTTTCAAGAAGATTTCCTCGGTAAAAGATCTCTACTTAAAAATAAAAATAAAAGGAACAAATAAATAAAATAAAACTATACCATTTCTATAATTTTATCTCCATGAAATCCCGATTC
>NGKI01000005.1:330095-344022 GCA_002162615.1 Myriosclerotinia duriaeana
AAAAAAATAACATCAAAAGCTCAATACAATAATACATAATCTCTTTATTCAACCAATAATATCTAACATTATATCTTTTTTATATCTTATATTTTTATCTTTATATCTTTACATCTTCACCTCTTCACATACAATTTCCTCATTTACCCATTTCATCAAACCCTCTATCCCCATTCCCCCTCCTACTTCCCCTTCCTTCTACCTCCATCCCCTTTCCCCCTCCTACTTCCTTCTACCTCCATCCCTTCCCCTTCCTTCTACCTCCATCCCATTCCCCCCTCCTACTTTTCCTCAATCCAAATCCCAAATAAACCAAATAATAGATAATAAAACTAACCTTGGAACGTTGAATACAATCCAAGCTCCCACTTTCGTAATCTCGACGTCTTTGCTCTTTGACATTATGCGCAGAAACTTATCGCCTCTGATATGCAGGGGTATTTTTATTACAAACGAGTATTTTAATGCGTGGATGGTTTACATGCTTTTCTTGTTTCACAAGATGGGTGGAAGACATGAGGTCTTATGAGTAGATAGAGCTTTAATCGAAGATGAAATAAACGGAGTAGCTTGTGGAGCCGTTGAGCATAATATCCATGGATGCTTCTCTTTGTTGGGAGTAGGAACAAGAAGGTATGTGCATATACAATCGTTGTATTGATCTAAATTATGACCATAGAATTACACGTGAATTTGAGAAGCAGGAAAGTGTGGATGCGTGAAATATCCATTCCTGTGTTGCTATTGCTCGAATACAATTTGAAAGGTGAGCGACCCTTGCTATCATCGTTAAACCATTATCCGCGGAAACTCATTGTCATCTCCCTAAACCCGTGCCCTGACCACCCCACTGTAGAAAAGAAACCCCAGCTAGAAAATCGCAGAAAGAAAAGCGTGAGGAAATAGCAGTAATACAATCGACGTAAGCGTAAAGGAAGTGGTGTTGGGTGCGTAAGTGTTCGATATAATTTCTTGCTTCTCTCCAAATGTCCTTGCAGAGACGAGAGATTGCTTACTGAGAAGAAAGTTAGTAAGTTTATAAAGGGTTCGAGTGATTGAATACGCACCAAAATCTCGTCATCCATGTTTGCGTCTCCATTGGCAGCTGGCTGAGCAACACCATTCGCGGCTTGGTTATTATCACCACCGGTCTCTGCAACAGCGGCATTTCCACTCTCCCAATAATCTGCCATCTCCAAATCGAGTTCTTCGGCAGTCTTCTTGGTGGGACGAGCGGTAGTAGCACCGCCACGGGAGCCTCTCTTTCCGCCTCTCTTTGCGCCTTGGTCCTTGCCGTTTGTCTTATTTGGAACTGCGGACTTTGGTTGTGACTTTGGTGTGCTTGAGATGCGGTCCATAAGTTTCTTAGCAGCTTTCTCTTCAAAAACAGCAGCGGCCTGGGCGTCAACAAGAAGTTGAACCTATCGAGTGTAAGCGGATGTGTAGCATAGTAATAACGAACAATAAACCTTACCCTCAATGCTCTGTTATCAACCTTGACACCGTTAAGTTTTGATACGGCAGCGGCAGCATCACCTGGACGATGGAAGGTGATATTGGCCTCACCACGGCTAGCTCCATTGGGACCATATACCAATTGGACGGTTTTGGTGTGTAGCTTAGCCTCGTGGAAGTATTCCTAATGATTGAAAACACATGATATTAGTAACTGAAAATGATGTACAGCATAACATTTCTTCGAAGTCGTCAGGCCACATAGAAGAAAAGGCATTCGCGTTGTTCAAGAGCATTCCATTCCAGCACCCTCATGAGAAACAGCCAGCGAGCGAGCGGTCAGCGTTAGTGATGTTGTCAGTATCGGTATTGGAAAGAGGAATTTTGAACAGTTCGAAGGGCCAGATGACCGGTGAATGGTCGTATTAAATCGCTCTCCATTGCCGTACGTAAGGAATGCCTCTCTCTACCTGTCGTTGCCGCGGTGTAAAGAGTTCAAGAATTGTACTCTTAGAAAAGATAGGTGTGTGTGCCTTCCAATCGACAAGGCACAAATATCTGTCAGACCTTTGGATAGAAGAAATTTGTCATGCTGCGCTGTGCTGTACTATGCTTGCTCAACCACTGCGCTCGCTGAGTCTCTAGCTTGCCTTCCCGTGCAACTCTCTTTGCTTTATTCTTGCCATGCAATGGCATGCCAGTCAAAATAGATACACCATCATTCGTCTGCGCCAAGTTCAAAATTAGGAGCTTGCCAGGCAACCTAAAGAATCATTGGTCTTATGCAATCTGACAAATCAAACTTCAATCCTACCAATGCATCAAGCAATTTGCGAGCAAAGGTATGAAGAAAGACTTTTTGATGGGTAATAGGGATAGGCACATGTATAATCAAGGCCTCAAAGCAACTTCGACGGATCAAGAATGAGTCGTGTAAAATAATCGATAAAAGTTCCTGCAGGTCATAATGACCTTATCGGCAACATACCTTAATCTGCTGTTCCGTCACATCATATGGCTGACATGAAAGTGATTAGCACTCGAGCTTTTGGGAAAATCTGAGATGGACAAACATACCAAGTTGCTGACCATGATACGAGATGGGGCATTTCCACCAGATGGACCAGTTGGTGTGGACTTGGTTGGACCTTTTGCTGGCTTTCTATTCTTAGACACTCCTCCAACTGGAGCTGCGGTGGCGTTGCGGCCACCTGAAGGACGACCACCACGACGACCGCTACCACGACCTCCACGACCTGTTGCACCTGATCGTTGAGTTGCAAGGATCTCGTCGAGAGATTGACCGAGTTTATCAGAAGACATTGTAAAGTTTTGTAGGATTTAAGACAAAAATTGGCTGGGTATAGTTCGTAAGGTTAGGATCAAATAACACGAAAAAGTATTGATCGAGTATAGAGTGATCAATCGCTTTCGAGGACGATATGGATGGGAGAGGCTAGCTGACTTGAATTTCTGATGCGCTGTGATGCGTTATGTGAGGAATCAGGCTTTGGCTGAAGACGCGCCTGAAAGTGTTGTTGTATTGGCAAAGATACGTGCGATTATCGAAGTTGGATGAAGTCGCCGATTTATTGGAGTTGATTTATTTGAAGAGTTTGTCGATGGGGGAAATGTATGAAGGAATGGTTATTTATTTGTTCCTTGATGGGTTTTGAAAGGAGTTGGGAAGGAGGCTGAGTAAAGTAGGTAAAAGGAAGGGAAAGGGAAAGGGAAAGGAAGGGAAGGTTCGCGACGAGATTTGACGCTAGGCTGAATTTGAGTCATCATTTCTTTCAACACATGACCCACTAACTCTTTTGAGTTTAGCTTAAGTACCTACCCGTACACAGGTAACTCGGGGAGTCGGGAGGAGGCCACGATTATGTGAGTTGGCGAGTTGGCGAGGTCTTTCAAAGCATCAAATGTTATGTTTCTAGGTACTTGAATCTTGAAGCTTTGCATGACTTGACTTGACTTGACTTGTTTGTTGCATGACTTTTATTTTAAATTGAGTTTCGATGGAACATTAGTGACTAAAATCCTGTTAACAAAGCAGGATCCTATTCTGCATACTAATAAAAGTAGACACCAGCTCACAGCAGCGCACATTTACCACGATTATAAGAAAGTAAGGTTGGGAAGCTTTCGTATCACATCTCAATACTATTCCGATAGATACCCTTTGCCTATCTCAAATCACCATCAGATGGATGAAACATTGGTATCCTGCTTGATCCACTAGTTCTACCCACCGGCCATCAAGTCTAATCGCAATCCATACTTCAAATTCAGTATCAATGTATTATACCGAGCGCGAGATTGCAGTTTAGTACAAGCATTGGGTGAAATCGATCGATATCTTGGCTTCGGAGGTGACCATGGTGTGAGGAGAAACGCCCAGACGGTTTCCACAGCTTCCCAGTAATATTTTGTCCTGTATCCCGTCCTTTAAATTCCAGAAATTCCAAATGACCATGAAGTTGTAGAAATATGCGGTACAGAGTTGGCCTTTCGGGCCCAGCTTTCCCCATCGACCATGATCACACATCTTCCTCGCTATGTCAAAACCCGTCGTCCTCGCCGCTCAAAACTATCTTCTCCAATCATCTGCCCACCACATTTGCTTTGCTCTCTTCAGTTGAGGTAACTTTGTTGTCTGAGTTGGGCTTTTCTACAGCGTTGACTTCGAGAATGTGGTAAAGGATGATTAAAAGCATCGCGGCTGAGCCAAGGAAGATCGCGAGGCTGTAAAGTTGGTCGTCGGAAATCATCTTGTATGTTTGCTACTCGAATTGTAATTTTAGAACTCGATCAATTCGAATGAAAGTCTTAGGAGGAGGCCACGTAAGATCTTTGAAAGAGGCTTTATGAGTAAACTAAAGAATTGTTAGATTTTGTTTCTCTTCAATGAATCAACTAGGAATTCTAAAGTAACATACCACTAATAAGCTTCGTTATCTACATCAATTGTGCCCAAATATGATTTGTTATTAGGTTGTTGATTGGAGAGTCGCAACAGCTTCGCGGCTTTCATATATATATATATATATATATGATGGATCCAAAGTCAAAGCTTCAATTAAATATCCCTTACCAGCAACGCTCAGCCTACCAATTTTATTCGCTAAAGTACACCAGTGGCCATTGAATTTTAACCCCCCACCAAAATCAATCAGTCCTTGACTCCATCCGTGGTAATGATGATTTTGATTTTGATTTCATCAACATTATAAAATTACGAATTTTTCTTTAGTCTACCTGGTCGCTGATTAGGAAACACAAACACAGTCTTTTCCGTACATCGATATCCTTCCATTGAACCTCTTCTGAGTCAGTCCCCAATACAATACAATTCACCGAGTCTTGATCATCAAAAATCCGTCAAAATGCCACCAAAGAAGGGAAAAGGTCAACCGGATCAGCCTAAGAAGGCACCGGTAACTGTGGCAGATAAAACTTTTGGTATGAAGAATAAGAAGGGAGCCCAGGCACAAAAGCAAATTGAACGGATGCAAACTTCGTATAAGGCTGGAGGTACACCCGACGAGAAGAGAAGACAGGCCGAGAAAGAACAACGAGAGAGAGAAAAGATAGCATCAGAGGCGGCAAAGAAGGAAGCAGCTGAATTATTCAAGCCTGTACAAGTTCAGAAGGTTCCATTCGGTGTCGATCCCAAGACGGTTCTATGCCAATTTTACAAAAAGGGCCATTGTGAGAAGGGTAGGAAGTGTAAATTCTCACACGACCTAAATATTGAGCGGAAAACGACAAAAATTGATCTTGCGCAAGATCCTCGAGAGGCAGAAGCAGAGAAGAGGAAAGAAGAGACTTCAGACGACTGGGACGAAGAGAAATTGCGCTCCGTTGTATTATCGAAGAAGGGGAATCAAAAGACTACAACAGAGAAAGTCTGCAAATTCTTCATCGAAGCTGTAGAGGAGGGAAAATATGGTTGGTTTTGGACTTGCCCTAACGGAGGGGACAAGTGTATGTACCAACACAAGTTACCACCAGGGTATGCCATCATTTTATTCGATTACGTTATCCATTTACTTATAAAGATATAGATTCGTCCTCAAAACCAAAGAACAGCGTGCAGCAGAAAAGGCCCTTATGGATAAATCGCCTCTCAAGACTCTTACACTGGAAGATTTCCTTGAATCAGAAAGACACAAGCTTACTGGCACATTAACGCCAGTCACCCCTGAGACATTTGCAAAGTGGAAAGCTGAGCGTATGGATAAAAAGGCTGGCGAGGAGCAAGCCAGACTTGCTAAGGAAGCTACTGGTCGTGCTATGTTTGAGAAGGGAGATTGGGAAGCTAGCGGCGACGAGGATGAAGGCGATGATAATAATGATGATACATGGAATATGGAGAAAATGCGACGAGAGACTGAAGCTTTACGAGAGAAGAAAGAAGCTGAACGATTGGCTAACTTGTATGGCGGAGGACCATCAAGTAGCAACCAAGCCGCAACTCAGATTGTCGAACCGGTAGCAAACGAGGAGGGGGAAGCCTCCTAATCAATTCAAAATACACGACATACAAAGTCACTATTTGAAAACACCTTTGAAATTTAGCGTCATTATGAAATGGGAATGTGAAATTGGATCATAAGGTTCATGCTGGGATTTTAGATGGTCTCGCCGAGAACAATACTCGGATGGATGGATGCCGATGGGAACGAGAAACGAAAAGTTCGCCTTGCCCTGTGGAATTACGCCACCGAGGCCCTTCATCACGCCAAAAAGGATTGGCCGGAATTGGCGTCATATCAATATTCTAGTCCACTGCGAATATTCAGTCATCACTGTTCAGAATAGATTTGAATATTTTAATCACCGCACTTTCTTATGCAGAGGCGGAGTAGGTTCAAATAATAGCCAAGGGGGTATGTACTGAAAGCATGTATGCACTCATTCAATAGAAAACTATTAATCCTTTCCTCGACCCAATATATCTCTGCCAAACCGAACACCCGCTCGTCTCGTTTAATATTTTCTATCTCTCCCTAACAACAAGTTTGCTCTCTCTCGTCCAACTCGCTAGAAATCAACATTAGCTTCAAAAACCCTCACTCAATGAATCTCCATCAACTCACGATTCTTGTACAGAAACATCCAACATATCCCTCGTAGCCATCCCAAACCCAACCATCGCCCCCGATAAGATACAAATCAATATGTATCCTACATCTTGTCAGCATCTTCTCATTCCTTGATTCCTTTATTCCTTCTTGACAAACATCTGGATGGATAAGGTAAAAATGGGGATCAAGGGGTATAAATGAGCAACTCACCATTACTATACATCCACATCATCATCACACAATAACTAATACTAAACTGCAGCACGTGTAATGCGGCTCTCACAGCTTGCTCTAATATCACGCTTCGTGTCCAAGGAGGATTTTGGGGATTGAGAAGCTGGCTCCCTCCCAGTAGGTTTGCGCTGGTTTCATCGGCGGGTTTATGGGGATGGTGGTGCAGATGGAGGTGTTTGGAACGTAGATATCGATCGTATGTACGTTGGTAGCGACGGGTAAACTCGAGGGTTATGGGGAGGATGAAGGAGAAGAGGCAGATGAGGAGGAATTGCAGGGGGTGGCGGATGTGGATGGTGCGGGCTAGGTAGCAGGTGTCGAGGGTGGACCAGTTGAGGAGCATCTTTTGGGAGGGGGGAGGGGGGTTAGTTGGGTTTGTGAGGAGGGGAATGGGGATGAGGGGGTGATGAGGGGAACTTACGGACATCTTGCAGCCGTTGGGAGACATTGACATTGACATGGTTGTTGCATTTGATGATGCGTTTGAGGATGGCATATCCATATTCATATCCATATTCATGTCCATATCCATCTCCATATCGAAATCGAAGTCGCAACGTTGATACTTCTGTTAGATTTGAATTAGGGAAACAAGAAACGCATCAAAGAAACTGGCAAGACGAAGAATAAATATCTATAAGATACTAGGTACCTCACTCCATATTCCAGTGTTTCACTTCCAGTCATATGATCGTACGTTTATGATGGATGCATTATGCTCAAATATGCGCAAATATGAATGGGTATGTATGTTTGTGTGTATGTATGTATTCCTATATTATAATGACAGTATGTGAGAGTGATTTTTTTGGGATGGGTGTTGAATTTGCTCATATGCGCTCTTGGGAGGGNNNGGGGGGGGGTTTATTGTTGGGTCTTGGGATAGATATCAGACGAGCGCCTGACGGTTGCGGCTTGGATGGATCTAAACTCATCTACAGCAGAATACGGTAAACTTTTTATAGAACAATCCATCGAGAAACTCAGATCAGGGGGGAAACTTTTTCTTCAACTCCAGAAACACAGGGGGTTAAAATGGGGTTGGTTAGTTTGTTCTGATGTACGGTAGGTGAGTTTATTAGACGGTATATTGTCGCTCTTCATGAGCAAGAGTAGATGATTACAATTACTAACATTACATTTACTACAACATATCCATATCACATAAACAACAAACCCCCCCTCCCCTCTCTAGCGAACGGGAAAATAAAATAAAATAAAACTTCCGATTCGAGCAAAACCCACTCAAAATAGCGCATGCAGCCCGTGGCGCTAATGCTAATGCGCTCACTCCCAACATCTTGCTTGGCGAGCATGTCTTTGGGGGTACACAAATTTATAGGGTGTGGAGCCCTGGAGATGCTTGATTTTATTGATTGGTGTTGGTTGATGGGTATGGGCTGGATGAGAGGAAGGGTGAGGGTGAGCAAATATCTTAGTAGATGATGGACGGATATTTGCATATGTGTTTCAGCTTGGGGGATGTGTGTGGAGTAATTAGGTATGGGTAGGAAGTGGATTTCTTCTTTTGATATGATATGTGATATATGGTTACATGGGACGCATCTTATTCTGCATCTCAACTTTTTGGGGCAAGGTAGAAGTTGAAGGGATGGGTATTGGTTTGAGGTGATTAATTCAGTTCATCTTGATTTCCCGCAACATTGAACTCGCTTTGGTTTTTTCTTTTGCTCAAAGTTTCCTCTCAGTTAGTCTGTCAGTTATAGTTTCGGTATATCCAGCGTTGCACGCATTTTCCAGACACTCAGGCGAATACAGAACTTGGTCGTAGATCATGATTCATCATGCCAGTTATTAACGACATAAAATACTCCTGGTAAGTTGTCATGCTCTTCAACTTGATTCTTCTTGATCACGTATCTGGAAGGGCTAATGATTGACACTCGTAGTGAACCGTGTATTCGAGGACATAGAGCGACGTTGTGTAAACACTCGGATCGGGTCCTTGTCGAAGTAAGATGGATCAGTCTTTATTTTTCAGTATTGCCTGGACCCCTCATCCTCCTTCAAAGTTCTTTGGATGGGAAGACTACTGACTCCCTACGTTGTAGGTGCGGAAACCGGGAAGACCAATGCAGAGTTGTGAGCACCAATTCTCAACATGTGTTTGTGGAAGACTTGAAGATGTTTTGAGGTTTGATGGTGAGTTCCTGTCGTCTCGCATGACATATATCAGAGGGGCTAATTGAGTTTCAGGCGTAATGAAATCTATTCCGGCCAACGAGATGGAAAAGAATGGCACAATCACGGCTTCCTTGAAGATGATATCGGGGGTTAAGAAAGGAAAGTCCAATGCTCGAAGGGTGAAGAGTGTTCAACGTCACAAGGTCCAGAGGAGTTTAGATGCTGCTAAAGTTTCCTCAAATGTCTCATCTCCGGTTTTGGAACATACGACGTCGGGACTTCAACAGAAGCCGAAAAAATCCTCAAGCACTATTCCTACCGACCCAAAACCTAAACCCGATTCAATAAACCCCAACAAACCCACCCTCGAAACTACCCCGATACCCACGGGGTCGAACTCCCTCCCTCCCATCACCCCCCTCCTCATTCACACTCACACTCACCCTCAAACCTCTCATACCTCCCACCCATTCCAAGCATCCAACTCATCCAACTCATTCAACTCACTCCTGAAACCCCATATCCATACCCATCCCGCCCCTCTTCCAATCCCATTCCACTCACTTCAGGGGAATACCCGAAGAGTATTTCCAGCCGAATCTCCACGCATTCTGGATCCACCAACATCAAGCCGTATCGAAGATATCACCATACCCACCAATCCATCAAATATTGCCACAGACTGTTGGGATGGACGAAGCGTTATGGATAGTATGAGTATTAGAACTCAGTATATTGTAGCCAATAGGACAAGAGATGGAAGGATGTACATTAGCAGGTAAAAGGAGGGGCGTTGAGGGATCTATGTGTAGCGCTTCGTTCAAGTTTGGGGGCTCAAAACTTGGGTGCTAGTTGATAGTAATTATTCCGCATCATAGGAAATGATATAAAATGGAATCGAGGCTCACATGTCCCAATTCTCCCACGCATTCAAGTGTCTACAATATAACGTGCGCGTGGACTTTGCGGTTAGCTTTTTGTGAAATATTCTGCTCTACCATTCATTCATAGTTTGCAATCACATTGAATGCCCAAGTCTATGTATCCCGAAACTCTACTTCAAAGAGTTGAGTTTGTATTGTGTTGAATACCATGATGATTGTATACTAGATGCTCAAGAGTAAATGTGTGTAAAATCTATTAGAACAGCGTTTTCATACTCCTCCTTTCCTCTTCTTGACTAAACAGAGGAAGGGGTGCTTCAACTTGAAGAAGATGAGGTTAGGAGAAATAGAAATTTAGAAAAAGTAGGAGGAGTTTTGAAGATTAGTAGAAGAGAGAGGAGGTTTAAAATTTTAAGAATCCTTCTATTTATCATTGTAACTTAAAATTTGAATTTGAAGCTATTCCCAACATATTTTCAACCTTATTACCGTCACTTCAATCATTGGGTTTTGTTTTGATATTAAAGCTTGAGCACAAATATATATCCTTTAATTTCTACACCAGATATTCCCTCCTCTCCTCCTGTCAGGATGAGGGGAAATGTCTTCTTTTAAGAAGAGGAAAGGATAAGATAGATGGAAGATCTTTAGAATATAGTAGTTTCTCTTAAGGCCTAGAAAGGGAGGGGAATTTGAATACGCTGATCTTTTATGGGAAAGTTTTGTGAAACTAAGAGTCGGAAAGTAATGATTGGTCATAATGGAGAGTTCAAGTTTATTTTGTAGTATCTTCATGTTTGTATATGACATATTTGGCCTTTAATATAAGAGCTTCTATGTGAAAATTTGATGTGTGAAAATGTGTGACGAGGGAAATAAGGGAAGAGAAAATCAAGCGCGAGGGGAATCCAAGAGACGATACTTTTCTCTCGTAAATCAAAAGTATCTCTCAAGTCCCCTTGTACCTACCTCCGGTTCCCATTTTCTCTTCATGACCATCCGTATGATTTCTGTGAGTGGATGTCTAAGACCCTTGTGTTTTAGTAAAATCCCACAAGTCGTTACTAATACTTGAGCAAAAACTTGATATTCTTGAGCAGGAGAAAATCTTAGTTCCAGGTTGTCATCACTCTTCTCCTCCTTCCGGTCCTCCGGAAAGAACATCTTTTTAACTTACCTCAATACAATATAAAAGTAATATTAAATATCACTAAAATATACTGAAATACTAGAATTTGATTTGGAATGCTTAAAATAGGTTTGGAATTCTACAAATATTATAAGAATTTATACATTCTACAACGTACATAGACCTAATATAGTATTCTAGACTTTTTTGGGCATAACAAATCAAATTCTAGTATTTTAATATAACTTTAGTAGTATTCAATATCAATAAATATCTTCATAATACTGAAAACGGTATAATTATCTTCTAATACGTACGAACTGTCACATCAAAGCTTTGACACGCGCCACCGTTGTACTATCGTATACTAAGTGACCACTGACACATACTGAGAACTGGAGAACCTTGTAACCAACCCCAAAGTTTATACTAGGCAAAGATCTACCGTGATGGCTCTAAGAATATCAAGGTAATGCCAAACCTTATTTCCCCTAGTCGAACACGGCACGATTAGATCTGAAGCGATCGATGTATGTGTCAAGTCCGAGATCTTAGATTACACTGCTGCTGTGTCTTCTTTGCTCAAAATATTCTTGCAGAGTAGTTACATTATAGAGATGGAGTCTTACTTTGTAGATGCATCTTGATACCTCTACTTATTTAATTTGAAACTACAATCTCACCGGAAATCTGTGACTTTACATTACATCTTGCAGAGAAGATCTGTTCTTGCACATATACTCTCCTTCATTTTTTTATATAATTTGAAGAGGCGATATTACATTACATAAAGTATTACATTACATAAAGGAAAGGGTATATGGCCAAACTAGCTAACCCTAACTCTACTTCGGCAATGATTAAACGAGACCAAGTACAAGTAGCAACATAGCTCCAGCCCAAGATCCTTAGTAAGCAGGTGACTTTACTAACCATCTAGACTAGTACTGTAGCACCTATTACATCATGACGTTTTGATCTATTATATAAGAACATACACTTCGCAGCGTTTTTCCCGCAATGAATTTCTTTTCCAGCATCATCAATTCCTTCAATACACAACGCCAACTCCAACCTCATTGTCTCAAGATGGAAAACATCCAGAAAGTACTCGGTCTATACCGGCCACAGCCAAAGAAATCTCCCCAATCAATTGCTAGTCCGAGGCCAGAAGCAATTCAAAATTCACCATTATTCAAGCTTCCAACAGAGCTCATCCAAGAAATCATGGAATATCTACATACAGCCTCCGCCGCATTATTTTTCCTCACAGTAAGCATATTCGGGACGCAAAAATCCTTTGTTCTTAATACCTAATCCTGTTCCCCAATCTCACCCTCCTCTCTCTGTTTCATCCTATTCCCTCCTCCTCCTTTCCAACACAGCCCAAATCTCCTCTTTTTCCTCCCCACCATCTTCCTATTCGGCAATACTGACTCCCCGATGTTCTAGTGTCGACAGCTCTACTTCACACTCGGAACCCAGCACATGCACCATCTCGCTAGATCGAGGCCGTGTATGAAATTGATCTTTTTATGCCTTTTGCAACGTGATCTGGGGAATCTAAATCTTATCGTCTGTATAAATTGTAGGAAGTTTCACACTAAACGGGGAACCCAAAAACATAGCAAGCGTTCTTACCGAGAATATTCATTTCCAAGTTTAGGAGAGGAGGGACTTTCGGTTGGTGATGGGAAGGGAGGAGTCAAGTTACGAGATATGGATCGAATGCTGGAAAATTGCGTTGATTTGAATATCCAAGACAACTCTTTCGTAATCTCACGAGATGCAGTGGATGAGAGACAGGCCCTACGTCTCATAACGCAACAACCCTTTGCAGACTGCAGACTCACCGCCGCTCAAACCAATTTTGCTTCCAAATCACAAATAGAATGTCTTGTAAAAAACGGTGCCCTGTTCGTCCGCAAACACACAATTTTCCAAACACGCTTGTCAGATGACAATTACTGGAACGAACCCATCTGCTGGCATCTGACGCTTCGACATTATGATGTCACAGCCTCTTCTCCACACATCGCTTCAGGCCACAACCCACCCATCCAGGAGTGGGCGGGAGCCGCCAAAAACTTTCGCGACGACGGCCGCGGCAATCTGCGCACGCTGCGAGTTCAGCAATGTCCTCATTGTCGCACCGAATACTCCATCACGTCGATCCACAAGTGGTGGCGCCCGCGTTCTTACTTTGAAGTATCAGTGACTGTCTGGAGAGAACTCGGAGGGGGAATGCAGAGCAAAGAATGGCAGGAACAAACTCTTCCCCTTCCAGCTGGTGGCTCGATACCATATATCAAGTTCCGCAGAGGAACCGTCGTCAATGCCTTTCGAAACACCGAACTATACATCTTCTTACCAATGATATGCCTATACATAGCCACTCGCCTCATCACCTTTACCGACACCCAAGAATGGAAAGTAAAGCATTTCGCCTCCTCACTCATGGGAGTCATGACGGAAACCGCTCATATTTTCCTGCTCGGTAGTTGGTTACGCTTGAGAGAGTGGGAATTGAGGAAGATTCACTCGATTCATCTTTTTCTATGGGCGGTCTGGGTGGTGGTCGTGGGTATCAAGGTTTTTTCGGAGCCCGCTAACCTTGCGGTATTCAATTTTGCATCGGCGGGGTACTGGGACCCTGAGCCTTCTTACAACCTCTTTTCTGCCTGGCAGTACCAGAGCATCGACCACGGGAACCACTACGAGCCCGTTCGCCTTGACTATTCGGAGTAGGGAGGAACGGTTAAAATCTCTTTGGGAAGGAGAGGGGGAGATGGTTTAAATTTCTATTGGAATATGTTAAAATATAAGATATCGATTAAAGTATATTAGAAAGCGTAATAATAACATTAACTAATAAATAAATAAATAAATAATAATAAATAATAATAATAAATAATAATAATAATAATAATAATAAATAATAATAATAATAATAATAATAATAATAATAATAATAATAATAATAATAATAA
>NGKI01000005.1:344171-359258 GCA_002162615.1 Myriosclerotinia duriaeana
AATCATAATCATAATCATAATCATAATAATAATAATCATAATCATAATCATAATCATAATCATAATAATAATAATCATTGTCGGTATAGTAGTCATGTGAGGACCGTAGCGGAGGATGGGCTGTACTAACTAGCAAAGCGCTAATAGTTTCGGGCATGTATTTATAAAGCTTGCTTTTAATACATTTAGAAATACAACGATTTTTATATATATTAAATTTAAGTATTTACATTTTACAATCAAAACTACTAAGTTAATATTAATACTAATTAGTAATATTACAAATTAGGGGTTTTGGATTTTATTAAAAAGTAGTGTGTTTTTTTATAATATTTGAGATTAATAGTTATTTGAAAAGATTATAAGTTTTAAATAATATATATATTAATAGTAGTGTGATTAAAATATATTTATTAAAGTATTAGATAGTATATTCTATTTTATTTATAAAAATGTTTTGCTAAAAAATATTATATGGGTAATATATTTAATAAAAATATTCAAAAAGTTCAACTTTTAGTGTGAGTGTTGAATTCTATATTAATTATGTATCTTTTGTATAAAACGGTATATAAAAATCTTATTTTTTTGTTTTTTAAAATCTATTTTAAAAACTTATTTATTTAAAAACCTTTATTATAAAATTCTACTTAATTTATATTCATTTTTGCAAAATATTGTACTTTTTATTAAATTTTTGTTTATTCTAGTAAACCTTTATAGTTATTATAATACAATCTATTTATTGTAAAATTTTTATTAATAGTATTTCTTTTTCCGTTAATCTAAAAGCATTTTTCAAACGTTTTTGCAAAACTTTAAACAAAAACAAAAATGCTTTTATTAAAATGAATATTCATTTAAACAAAGATTAATAAATACAAGGTGGATAGAGACAAGATTTATAATTGGATTTAGTTATTTAAAAAGCTTAAATTTGAAAAACTTTATGGTGATGTTGATTTAAAAGATCTTGATAAATATATTAGATTTAAAAGAATTTAATACAATTGCAAAGATATCAATAATAAGGATTTTTTAAAAATATTTAATAACGATTTTAAGTTATTTAAACTTTATTACTTTAAAAAATTAATCAAAACAAATTTTCAAAAACTTTGTGTTTTATTGAAAATTAAAAGGATTTTTATTAGTATAAATAAAGGATTAGATTTTATTATAATCTTTTATAAAACGGTACAAAAAAACGAATACAAATTATAAACTAAAAAGCAAATAAAACAATATTTAAAAAATAAAAATAAACTCCCTTTTATAATATAATCAATTTTATATTAGATTGCTATAAATTATGGTTGCTGAGAAAAAAATGAAGAGGGTAATAATCAAAAAAACAAGAAAAACGATAAAGATAAAGATTATAAGGAAATCGAGTATAAAAGAAAAGTTAAAAAAGATAGAAAAGATGAAAAAGAAAACGATAATAATAATGATTTGGATAAAAAGATAAAAGAAAAGAATAAAAAGAATAATAAAAAAGGGAATAAAAAACTATAGAATAAAAACAATAACCAAAAATAACAAAACATTTAAATATTAATAAGTTTTATTAAGTTTTATATATAAAATAAAAAGTATAAAAGTAATGATAATAATTTTATTTACAAACTTTCAATTTTCAATAAAATCAATCAAAAAGTAAAACTTTTTAATAATATATAATATAAAGTATTTTTTATAATACTAAAAAAAAAGCATTTAATTATTATTATTTCAACTACAAAAATTTGTTTATTACATTTAAGGGATTGTACAAAAATATAAAAAAAAACTTTGAAGGAGATAAATATTATTAGAATATACTAAATAATTGGAATAATATAACTTTCAAATTAATTTAGAGAAAGTATAAAAACAAACTAATAAAAGAATGCTTTAATTTTTTAATCAAAGATTTATACTAATTACAATATTAATTTGAATTTAGTATACAAAACCTAAATTTTTTTAAAAATAAAATTGTACAAGTATATAAGGATATACTAACATGTAATTATATAGTAGTTGATTTGAAGAATATAGTTTTTAGTTTAATCAACTAATTGAAGCAATTTATAAATATATAAAAAAAGTAATACTCTTTAAGTAATATATATTTTATAGATTAAATGTTTTATAACTTTTAAAACAACCCTTAAAATAATTCTTAAAATAATTTTTGAAATAATTTTTAAAATTATAATTTCTAGAAAAATTTTCGAAGTTGTTTATAAAAACAATCTAATTTCCAAAAGAATAAAAAATATTAGATTTGCAAAAAAAAAAGGGATAAATTAACAAAATATACAAAAAAAAATAAGAAAAATAGAAGTATAAATATAAAAAAAAATTTAAGAATAAAAACAATAATTTGTTTAAAAAACAGTATACTTAATAGTTAATTAAATATGAAAAAAAAGTTAATAATATAGACTTAAATTTAAATACAAAAATAAATAGTTATTTTATAGATTTTGAATTTAAAGATAATATTAAGAATAGCTTTTTTATTAATATAGGATTTATAAATAATAGAGAGATTTTCAACCAATTTATTAAATATTCAATTCTTTATACTATTATTAGCTAAATTAAGAAAATAAAAGAAATCGATAAAGTACTTTTTGTAAAACTAATTTATATAAACAAAAAGTTTTTTAATATATACATTAATACTAATTATTCTTAGAAATCTATAATTAGGATTAGATAGTATAAAGTATAGAAAAAGATTATTAATATTGTTTACAATTCGAATATAATAAGTATAACAAATATTAAATTTGGGAAGGGTATTGTAGTATCTATTGGTTTATTTATTATTAGAATATTATTCGGAATTGTTGAATTTTATATTCTAAAAGCTAATATACTTTTTTTGTTGTATTTAAAAGATATAAATAAGTTTAAGGTTTTTTATAATAATCTGATTAATAAACTAATATTACTTTATCGAAATTACTTAATTGTATAAAAAATAAGCTATACATTTTTAACCTAGAAAATCAATATCAATAATGCTATTCAAAAATTTATTAAAACTAACAACTATTATTTAATATTTGTAGAACTTAAACAATTATATTAACATTTTAGCTATCTTTTTACAAAAAGATTTAATAAGATTTTATAATAAATGAAATACAATAAAAACAATAATATTATCAAACACTTTACAAAATACTACAATCATTATTAAATATATAAAAAGTTATTAAAAAGATTCAAATTTTTATTGTTAAAAAATATTAAATTTAATTATACTATTCTTATCGATATTATATATATTAATAATAAACCAATTCTGTATATTATAAACAAAGCAATCTAATATTAAACAATTAAATGACTTGATAATATCTTTGCAAAATATATATAGAATAGAATTAAAGAATACTAAATAGATATGTATATTAGATTATTAGAATATATTGTTTACAATATAAGCAAAAACTTTATTAGTAAGAAGTTTGTGCAATATACTATTTTGATAGGAATTATTACAAAATGCATATTTATTAAAACATATAATTCAATTAGTATTATTAAACAATATTATTATTTGATTTAACAAGTATACAAAATAATTAGTAATAAGTTTGTAGATAATAGATTTATAAAAAAGATAATTTTGTAAATAGTTATAAAAGCTGTAAATAATATAATAGGTTTTAATAGATTAATTTTGACTTTATTAATTTATAATATATATTCTAGAATAAATAAGATCAATTTACTATTAATTATGATTATTTAAAAAGTTATAGTTATTAAAAAGGTTATAAGCAAAGTGCAACGAATTTGTATAAAACGATAGGTAACAAAAGCTTTGAAAATATGAAATAGGTTTTTAATTATAATTATTTATTTTTTATTATTTAATTCTAAAGTGTTAGTATAAAGAGAAAGCAAAAATACTAATAAATCAAAGGAATAGATTAGGCTATATACTTTATTAGTAATAAAGAAAAAGATATACAAAGTTGAATTTTTGAGTAGGTTAATAAAGTTTAAATCTATAATGGTATAATTATTTTATATAGAATTAGAATTAAATAAATTAAAAAAAGAAAAAAAGAAGATTGAAAGTAAAAAAGAAGCAAATAAAAAGAATAAAAATGTTATTCAAGTAAATACATTACTAATAAGTATATTATTTTAACTAGAAGATTTATTACTATAATTTTTAATATTATTAATAATAGAATAACTTTATATATAATTTAGAAGTTATATAAAAAGTAATTTAATCAATATAATTAATATAACCAACTTAATCAAATCCATTAAATTTATTTAAAAACTATTTTAATTATCGATATTCTTAGAAAATAATAAGAACAACAATATCGAGTTTTTTAATATTTTTGCTATTAATTATAATAATTTATTAAAATATATTATATCAAGATATAAAGAAATTAATAATTTAATAAAAAATAATATATTTTGGATTATACAAAAAACAAATGTTTTAAAAAACATTTAACTTTTTAAATTGAAATTTGTTAATAAAATAAAAAACGAGGGTATTGATAAAATATATTTAAAATTATAATTAATTATTTAAATATATCAAGATAAAAATAAAACTAATATACTAATTTAATTATTTATAATTTAAAGGGTAAGTTAATGTATTATTATTATATTTGTGGTAATTATAAGATATAGTAAAGAAAATATTGTTGTATATTTATATAATATTATATAAGTATATATTCAAGTAATTATAACTTTGAATAAAGTTTTTTATATTTAGGTATTATTTAAATTCGGATTTGAAAAGGGTTATATTTTATATATTATTAAATTATTTTATAATATTTTAGAGGCAAAAAACTATTGATTCGGTATATATTATGGTTATTATAAAAAAAAGTTGGGAATAGAGTTATTTATATATAATTTGTGTTTAATTTATATAAATAAAAGAGGTTTTAGTATTGTGGGATTATAGATTGATAATATTTTTATTATTATTAACAAAATATTTGTTTATATTGAATAAAATGAATTAGAAAAAGCAAATTTTTTGGTTAAGGATTGAAAGTAACTTATTAAATTTATTTTATTTAAGTTTAATAAAGAATTAATTATTTTTAAGGATAATAAAATTTATTTTATATAAAAGAAGTAATACAATAATATAAAATTAGTTAAGTAAAGAAATATTGATGTTTATGAGATATAGGGTAAGGTTAGGAAAAATGTAATTTTAAAAAACTAGTATATTATTTAACAAGTTTGAGGAGTATATATTGTAATTGTTTGTTAATTTGAAATTTCTTATTAACTTTTTATTATTGTTTAAATAATTAATTTAAAGGAAGAAGATGTGAAGAAGTTTAATAAAATTATTAAATAGCAAATAAATAATCTATTCAAAAAATTATTTTTATATTATTTAATTAAAACTTTATTTAATTAATTGTTTTTATAGATATATTTTTTATTAATAATACAGATATGTTTTTTCAAATTAGATATATTATTTATTTAGTTAATAAAAACAATAAAACTAATATTATTTATTAATTATTTATTAAATGTAAAAGAATTATAAAAAATATTTTGACATTAGAATTATACAGTTTAGTTTTAAAATTTGATATAGAAATAGCAATTAAAGGTACAATTAATATAATATTGCAATCAAAAAGATAAATATTATTAGTAGTCTATACTAATTCAAAATCATTATATAATTTATTTATCAAACTTAGTTTTATAATAAAAAAAAGGCTTATAATTAATATTATATTATTTAAGTAATTATATAAACAAAAAGAGATTATAAAGATTAAATAAATTGATAGGAATTTAAACTTAGTGAATATTATAATTAAGGATAAACTTTATTAAATATTTAAGAACTTTATTAATATTAATAAAATTATTATTAAAAAGATATAATAAGTAAAAAAGGGATAGAAAAAAAAAGCATATAATTTATTAATTTTTAAATAGTTGTTAGTGTTGGTATAGTAGTTATGTAAAAACTGTAACGGAGAATAGGCTGTACTAATTAGCGAAGCGCTAGTAGTTTTGGGTATATATTTATAGAGTTTGCTTTTAATATACTTAGGAATATAATGATTTTTATATGCATTAGATTTAAGTACTTACACTTTACAACCAAAACCACCAAGTTGATACTAACAATCATAATAATAATAATAAATATTATTATTATCTCGAATATTGATATCGATATCTATTTTTAGATTAAGAAAAAGGTTTCGGGTTTTAATAGGGTTTTAGTAGAGGGTTTAAAAGAGGATTCGAAAAGGAAGTTCGAAAAAGGGATTGAAAATGGGGTTTTAGAAAGTTTGAAAGGAGTTTAGATATTTAAAAGAGTGAGAAGAGTAAAAAGGATAAGAAGGGTAAGAAGGGTAAGAAGGGTAAGAAGGGTAAGAAGGGTAAGAAGGGTAAGAAGGGTAAGAAGGGTGAGAAGGGTAAGAAGGGTAAAAAGGATGAGAAAGGTAAAAAGAGTGAAAAAGAATAATAGAAATTAAAGATATAATTAAATATTATTACGAAAGAAATATAATAGTTTTACAATATATTAATGGGTTTTATAATTCTAATATTAATTGGATAATAAAAGTAGTTATAAGGATGTCTATAATATATTAATACTTTTAATCTTTCTCTCTTTAATTGAATAATATATATAAGAATAGCGATTTCGATATAAGAAAATAGTATAACAATTCTATAATATATTTTCGCTTTTTACAATTCACAATTCTACATCACTCAGACAATCATAGCAATGATTTCAAACCCCAAAAACACGTAAAAAGCTTTTAACATATTAATACTTCCTATGATTCTAACCTCCCCTACACAATGCAAGTACCCACGACGCCATCTACCCACGACGCCATCTACCCATCTACCCATCTACCCATCTACCCATCCACCTTTCCTCCCCCCCTAAACCCCAACCCAGGCACCTTACTCCTCAGCGCCAAACTGCTCAACACCACACTGATACTACTCAACGCCATAGCCAAACTCGCCCAAACCGGATCCAACCTCACATGATTCCCACCACTAACCACCGGATAAAAAACTCCTGCCGCCACCGGCAACGCCACGACATTATAAATCAACGCCCATGCGAAATTCAATTTGATTCTTCCGAATACCATTTTGCTGAGATCCAAGAGCGTAATCAAGGAATTGAGATTACTAGAAACGAGTACGAATTCCGCGGATGAGATGGCGATATCGGAACCAGAACCTATGGCAATCCCAACATCCGCGACTGTGAGGGCAGGAGAATCGTTGATTCCATCGCCGACCATTGCTACCAGGGCTCTTTGGGTAGAGGAACTGGTTTTGCTGGAGCGACGTGAATGGAGAGATCTCTGAAGATAGGAAATCTGTTTAGCTTTCTCAGATGGAAGAACCCCCGCGATGACATTGGATGAAGGAATGCCGACTTGTTTTCCAATAGCAATAGCCGTGATAGGATTATCACCCGAGAGCATCCAAACATCTGTTCCGCGAGCTTTGAGAGCCGAAATAATGGAAATAGCCTCTGGACGAATAGGATCAGAGATGGCGAAGATAGCGGCGAGTTCGTACGAGCCTCCAGCCTGTGAACAAGCAACTAGAGCAATAGATTTACCCTGGGATTTCCAATTATCGATCTTGGATTGCTGAAGAGGCGCTATTTTGACGCCATATCGATCGATTAGTAGACTCTCATTTCCTATTAGTATTTCCATATCGAACGTCGCTTTCAAGCCGTAACCGGGGATTTCTTCGATGCTTAGTAAGCGAGGACTAGGGTTCTTTCCTTTATTGGAACAGCACGAGACAAGGGCTTTAGCTACAGTATGGCTACTGTTCTCCTCCGCGGTCTTAACCATGGCAAGTAAATTTCGTTCTTTGTCGTTCATTGCGACAATCTGATCCTGTGAGACATTTTGAGAATTTGAGATAGCCTGATGCTTCGAGGAATTGTCGACATTTGTGACGATCTGAGCGCTTGAGATATTCTCGCCGCCTGGAACAATCGCATTCTCCTCATTATTCATCACAAACTCGTAGTCTGTGACTGTGGGTTCACCCCCAAGAGTCAAGGTACCAGTCTTATCGAAAACAACACAATCCAGCATACTTGCTTTCTCGAATGCTTCACCACCGCCCTTCACTAGAATACCATAGTGAGCTGCAAGACCACCACCAACAAATAGTGCAGTGGGAGCAGCTAATGCTAGACCGCAAGGACATGCCACGACAAACACCGCAATAGCAAATTGAAGAGCCCAAACGGCCCAACCACTAGAACCGCGATAGTCCTCTGGTAAGGCCCCTGAAAGTCCTAAAGAAAGCCAGACAATAAAAGTGACGATAGCGATGAGAGTAATGAGAGGTACAAAGTATCCGGTTAAGATATCGGCGATTCGTTCCATAGGTGCTCTTTTGGTTTGCCCCTCACGAACTGCTTTGACGATTTGATCGAGCATTGATGAACCGGCAACGCCCGTAATTTTCACAGTCACTGGTGATTCCTTATTGACCGTTCCAGAGAACACTTCATCACCAGCGTTCTTTTTAACCAATTTTGCCTCTCCTGTCAAACTCGATTCATCAAATTTGGTCTCACCCTTTATGATTTTACCGTCACAAGCTGGGGAACCACCATGTAAGACTTTGATGGTATCACCAAACTCAAGTAAATCGACGTTCACATTGATGATAGACTCTTGGTCATTTGCGGTTGTTGAATCCTCCCCAGAGGATGGGACATTAAAACCCCCAACAATGTCCTTTTGGTCATTTGACGTTGTTGAATGTTCCCCAGAGGACGGGACAATCAAAAGTGCCTTCGTAGGTCGTAGATTCCCTAACATTGTGACAGCATCATCAGTTCTTGACTTGCTATAAGCTTCAATGAGACGTCCAACAAGTAAAAAGAAAGTCAAAAAGACAACCGAGTCGAAATAAAAGGAATTATCATCAGCCATAGCATTTGGGTGAACTCCTGCGGCGATCAATTGAGCCACGGAAGACACATAGGCAATGGTAGTACCTAGCGACATAAGCATGTTCATACTTCCAAAACGATAGAATCTCTGAAAGATTGGTGTAGTGCTGCCAGGTCTCCATAACGATCGGATTTCCTTCAAAGCTCGTCTATGGAAGACATCGGCACAAAGAAAGTATACTGGAGTAGCCATAATGAGAAGAGACCATTGCGCACGGTTGACACCGACCCTGAGAGGCTGCATAAGATATTGTCTGATAGGATTTGACGATGATACCAAACTCATGAAAACAATACCTATAATCAGAGTAGGAATCGCGATGATAAAGGTGACAATAACTCGAAGCAATATTCGTTGTTGCTGCCGTTGGTGAATAATTTTAGATCGTTCCTCGATAGTAGGTGGGTGATATAATGTTGCGTTGAAACCTTCTTCGACGGTGGAAATTGTGGCAAGAATCTGCCTAATCGTGAAGCTAGGTGCTGATGGGATGTAACTTATTTTGATTATTGGGTTCTCTAAACTTAGAGCTCTCTCGACAGTAATCTTATCGCCGAAACTTCTCAAACTGTCATTAATTCTTGGAGGGCAATGGCCGCAATACATGCCATCCACAATAATCTCCACCGTTCTCGTCACTTTTTGTTTCCGAGGCTCCGGCTTCAAATCAACAACACTATCCAAGGCAGCATCGTACCCAAGATCCTCAATCTCTTCAACTATTTGAGACGTGTATGTTTCATCGTCAAAGTCGACTGTAGCACTATTCGAGATGAGATTGACAACGACGTCCTTTACCCAAGACTTCTTCTTCAATCCTACCACGATATTATTGGCACAGGCTGCACATGTCATTCCACCAATAGCCAGTGACGCCCGAAAGATTTTAGAAGAGATCGAATCGATGACGACCATATCTGCTGTACCGTTATTCCAATTGCTAGGCCCAGATTGTGGTGATGGCTGAAGAACATTTGATTGTGCCGATTTCTTCGAGACATTGTCTCCAGTGGTTACTTCCCGACGACAGAGTTCGCAATTCTCCAGGTGTCGTTCAACGTATGAATCAAAGTGAGACAACGAAAACTGGTCTTTCGGAGATCTTTTGATGGCTACCCATTTTTGAAGAACTTGGTCTAGGTACCCTGTATCGGTATCGGCGTCGTGCAGTATGTGTGACTTTGCAACGCTGCCGTCCTCCTCAGACGTAACATCGCAAATGTCGAATCCCGCGGATTCTAGAGCCTTCCGAATAGCTTTAGTCGAAAGATTATTTTGATGCTGAACAGTTACCCATGATGACATGAGAGATGGTGTAACTTCCTTCGGTCGAGGACATAATGCGTAAAGGACCTTTTGAATGTTCGAAACACAAGAGGGACAATGAAGGTTAGATAATAGATAAGATGTTGTGATATATTTGGGATTATGAGAAGTACTGATATCCATCTTTTCGGAATTGATGCTATCTGTATCGTTGTTTGTTGTTGCGATGGTCATTTTCTTTTGATCCATGATATTTGACTTCAGGAATGCGACTTCTACTAAAAGTCAAGTTTGTAGTTTAGGAAAGGAAAGGAAAATGAAGAAAAAACTCAGTTTAAGATTCCAGAAGGAACTAGAGATAAAAAATTTGGAAAGACTGTATATCATCCCAAGAGTGGCGATGTCAACGCACAAAAAACGCAAACCGCAAACCGCAAACCGCAAACCGCAAAATATACTCACACAGCACAAATCGCGCAAATACTACCGGTAGGAATGAATGAATGTGCCACCCTACTTATTGGTTATGGAAAACTAAAGGATTTGTAAGCGTTCAATAGATGAAAAGTGTTTTGATGAATGAAAGTAATCAATAAGTACTAGGTAGGTAGCAATATAAAACCACCAACCCTTCCTTACCTTTACCTTACTTACTGTAACTTCCAAGGTTAGATGTGCAAAGAGAAGGGACGACGTTCATATGGATTGGAATGTATGTTTTCTCCGGAATTTTGGCCAATAACCTTATTATGTAAGGCTGATCACGGGACTTGGTAAACATTCTCCAATTGACAAATCCCCATCTCGAGCAAAGTAAAAGAAGGGTCCAGGTAGGTAAGCTCAACTCCCCCCTCAAAAATCAAAAAAATCAAAAAAATCAACACTCTTTCTTGCTTGCTTACTCCCCCCTCTCAACAATCTAATCCTCCAAACGAAAATAACCCTTCACCTACCTAGTGTATTCACTCATTCACTCAAACAAAAGCGAAATGTGTCTAGCAAAAAGCAAAAGAACAATTTCTGTGGGCCTAATCCGGGATCGAACCGGAGACCTCTTACAATTTAGATTAGATTTGACAACCCAAAGCAAGAATTCTACCACTGAACTATCAGGCCTATATAATTAGTTTTTGATGCATAGGATTCATTATTTCAGTTAATATTCATAAATTGTATGTGCGCAAGGTGGGTGAGTAGCACGTGGTGGCTGGAATTTCGAATGTGGGGTACGGAGAATCTTTTGCGCATAAGACAACCTTTGAAGTTCCAACGTCAAAATTCCAAGGCTAGCCTCGAAAGTCATCAAGACCTGATAGTTCAGTGGTAGGCTTCTTGTTTCTTCAGTGGTCAAATCTAAAAGTATATTCGAAGGAAAAGAGAGGTATATAAAATACCTTCCGCATTCCTGTAGGACGGCGCGGGTGTTCGCTCTGTATAACATCTATGTAGTACCATGACACGGAATGCTTTTCGGCAAAGTAAGAAAACGGAAGCCAAGCTTCAGACTATTAAGCCTGATACGTGTGTATTATGGCTTTGATATATTGCCCACTCTACAAGAGAATCTTCCCACTCAATGTTTCGAGCTCTGGCGTAATTATTTCTTGGTTTCTGTAATTACTCTACATCTCCGGTCCTACAATATTTGAATTATGTCGCCAAGGACTTCCGTCAGTGTACATAGTAGGATCAATCATTCTACGGGGCGGGCGCGTGAAGTTGCGTGGTCCTCCTCCGTGAGAAGTTCATCGAGTAGAGGGATCGAGATATCATATTCATTCCTTCGAATGTGTGCAGGTACACCATGAGCGAAGCGTGACCTAGTAGGGTATCTTGGTGAAAAGATTAAGGTCAATTGCAAAGGAATAATACTCACCGGCGATCATAGACTAACACACCCCGCCAGAGACGATTATGTAAATTCTTTTCGTGATCAGATATCCTCCATCTCCTAGGATCACGATTTAAAACCCAGGCTATAAGCCAGAGCAACAGTTCTTCCACTGGTAAGGGTATTACTAGTAATCGAGGCAACAGCTCGCCCAGATAAGTCAAGGAGTGCAGTATAAAGAGTTGAGAAGCCCCGTGCAAGAAAGTCTCCTTGAAGTGACTCTTCTATGGCCAGATTGCTTCAGAGTGTTTTCCTCCGTCGACAAATAGATATTATCTCCAAGTCTCGGGGAAGCAGAGTGACCCGAGCCAGATATTCTAGGACATTTGGACGAACCCACCGAACTCGCTTCTATTCTAGGACGGGGTAATCCGTTTGCTATTTCTAGGGATCTTCGGAGTTTCTGATCGAGTACAATCTATACTTTGGTCCCGAAAAACACGACAAGCTTGAGGGCCGTTTGACAAGTCTGCTTCGCTTCTTAACTTACGCTTTCGGCATCATCGCATGCTGAGATCTTGTGAGACTTGTATGTATGTCCGTATTTCGGGAGAGGCTTGATGATGTGCAGCTCATCTGTGGCTTTCTTACAACCTACAAGCATTTTTACGTCATACGTTTGAACACTTGTTACTTTGTTTCGAAAGAATTTGTGATGAAACCAGATGTGATTAATATTTCCCTGATACTTGATTTCAACTAATCCGCATTGTACCCGGCGAAGTCCTCAAGGCCTCCCCAATATTCGAAGTCCAGCCATCAACTCCTCATCAATAATCATTATAGGAGGAGCTATACGAAAAACCCCATCCGAACGAACGACTTCATAGTTGACAACTTTGCCGACAAACCAAGCTCCTTCAATCTTGCCATTAACGCTGACCCCACTCCTAACGCCAGCTCTTTGGTGCTTCTATCTTTTACAATTTCCACTCCAGCCATCAAGCCTCTACCCCGAACATCTCCAATACAACCATACTTTTCCTGCAATCTTCACAACTCGGTTTGCAGCCTCAAACCTGCTGTACGAGAGCCTTGGACAAGATGATCTCGAAGCACAAGATCCAAACCCTTAGCATCAACCGCAGCAGGCAACGGATCATTTACATGCGTGGTGTAGAAAAAGGTATCCGCGATTGGAGTAAGTTTCTTCAATATCTGCCGACGTGACAACAGCAGCAAGTGGTAGTCCATCGCCTGATGTCTGGCTGAGAGTTACAAGATCAGGTGTGCACTCATCGTGCTCAATCGCGAACATTGAACCACATCCTCCGATTCCTGTTTGTGCCTCATCAACTATGAGAAGCATATCACGTTTTTCGCAGTGTTTCTTCATTGCTTCCACATGTCCTTTTGGTAAGACATGCATACCGCCGGAACTGAGGACAGGCTTGAGAAGAACTGCGGTCAACGATCCTGTCGATGTTCCACCCATAGTTCATTTCGGTTTCCCAATCATATGAGCGACCTGGAAAGCGGAAAATTGAACGATATGCGCTTGGAGATGGTAGAATTAGGTTTCCTGGCATCTATTCGCAGTTATATTGTCATCTCAGGCAATTATAATTTGGAAGCTTTTAATATCTGAAATGTATTCGCTATACCAAACATATCCGACAATGTATCTCCATTGGATCACACCCTGGACTTTCTAAAACTCAGATGATATGAAATACCGAGAACCCACACAAGGACCATAACCCATTTTCCCTGAATGATACGTCGATGCACGCCGCACTCCCAGTCATCCCATGCCAACTCGCTCCCAACCCAACTATCTCATATTTCCCTGTGTACAATCTAGCCATCCCAATAATAGCCTCATTCGAGTCCACTCCAGTATCAAGGAAAAAAAATATAACGATCCAGTTCAGGCGGTGTCAAGGACTTCAATTTCCGTGCAAGTACGCAAGTTCCACAACCGGTGGACTTGAAATTCCACTGAGCAAATGATCGAGTTTTGCAGCATGTACAGTAATCTTCTCGACGATTTCTCGGCATGTCCGTGACCGATAATTACAAGCAAGCTCGTTTATCCGTAAGTGAAATCTAAGAACTTCCTGCCATCCGCGGTGGAGATGAAAATTCCTTCTGCTCCTGTGATGATATCGGATGAGAAGGTTCCTCCATATCATATGAGGAATGAGTTTGCTGCTTCTCTCGTGACTTTGCCATTGATATTTCGGTGGAGAGTTTCATTCTTTGAGGTATGGGCAATTGCAAGTTGAGAGAAAGTCTTGAAGTTGCATCCTTGTAATAGGGATAGGATCTAGAAGATGGGGAATAGGTGAGGTGAATTCTAGAGACTTTGATCCAAAATGATCTTTGATAATTCGTGCAATTGTGTACTTTTTATTGAGGAAATAGTCTTATCTCTTATACGATGAAAGTTGTCCCATATTTACCTCTAGTCCATAATAAATTTTACTATCAACGTATATTATATCATACTTCCTGGCGCTACAAGAAACAAGTCTATACTCCAAATTTAACGGAGTGTTCATGCGAAGTGTATGTACGAGGAATGTTATAGTTTCCCATCAGCCCTATCTATTATTCATGCAAGTGAATCAGTCACACAACAAGAAAGTCTCATCTTCATTGCTCTGAACAATGATGATATACCACCGCAGAGTGAAAACTTCTGAGCGTCTTCACTAGGTACTATATCTATTCTATTCTATTTCATTTCCACCAAATCTTTCCGATCAACGCTATCCATATGCAACGATACCCGCGAATATATATATATATATATATATATCTCTGCCAATATATTACACTCAATCAAGAATACATAAATAAACATCAAAATATCAAAACTCTAACATACATCTTACCTAGTAAACACCAACCTTCCAATACCTACAATACAGCTCCGCTAGCCTCCTACACGCATTCAAAATTCCAAGAAGGAAAAAA